>JAHLJT010004567.1:220948112-221044794 GCA_031308135.1 Acheta domesticus
TTTTTTTTAACGAGGGGGAAAATGCATTATGCACCATCAGGGATAAGGTGGGCTATCCCTGGTGTGTGGGACCCTCCCCCACTAAAAACCCCCTCTCCTCTTGGGCCATGCCTCTCTCCACGGAAAACCAGTCGCGAGACATTACTTCGTGGCAGAGAGACAGGCGGTTAGATGGGGCTGCAACCGCACTTAACTACGGAGCCTTTCTTACTGCCGTTTCATAACGAAAGTGAGGAACTCTTGAATTAAGCTCCACTGTTCACTTGATTGGAGCATGAGTTCCACCAAGTGTCGATGGGGAGATATCCGCACCCAAGGCTTCCTTTAGGTGTCTTCTCTGTGTATCCCATGCCATGCAATTAAATATAGTGTGCATGGCAATCGTCGTCTTCATAACTGCAAAATTCACATTTGCGATCAGTCGCTCTTTTAAATCTGTGCGATAGGATTTAAAGCTGCCGTGTCCTGAGAGCACTTGGGAAAGGTAATAGTTAACTTCCCCGTGTCTTCTGCTGATCCACGGTTCGATACGTGGTATCATCGTGGTACGTCCACCTTCCTTTGGTGTCGTTTGTCCCACCTCGCTTGCCAGTCTGCCAGGAGGGAAGCCCGTGCTTTCTTCTTTATGTCCTCTTTCGTCCTGCGCGGAGGTCCGTCACGAACGGGGTCTGGTAGCTTACGTTCTTGTAGATCTCCGTCTGCTCTCTCGCCAGCAGGTCTACTGGAGGTACACTGGCCAGTACCCCCCACTGCGCTGTCAGAGACCGTGCGGTAGGCAGACGCTATTCTCAGCGCCAGCCTCCTTTGTACATTGCGTGTAGCTTCAATCTTACACACGCTTTGCCAAGTTTATCGGCCCACACTGGGGCCGCGTACAGCAGTTGGGAATGAGCTGCACAAGCAATCATTCTCCGTTTCGCCTCTTTGGACCACCCACCTTTGGCATCAATCTGGAGAGTCGGAGCATGTCTCGCTGCCTTGTCCGCAGTCTTGTAAATATGCGGACCAAAGCTCAGTCGCTGGTCGATCTCGACTCCCAAATAAGTTATGTGGCGTCTCCAGTTGATGTTCACGTCCTCCAATCGAATGTTTGGGGAACGGAATGCTCTCCGGTCAGTGATCAACACGGCTTCAGTTTTCTCCACAGCCATGTGTAGAAGTCTCTTGTCAAGCCACCTTTAACCCTAAAAGGGTTTTGTTCACTTTTATCTCCAGCAAGTCTGTGTCATTGCTATGACAGATGATGAGTGTATCATCTGCGTAGCCTATAAGCTGGGTGTCTGATGGAATGTCAAGTTTGTAAGAGACTATCATACATGACGTTCCATAAGAGTGGACCCAGTCTAGACCCTTGGGGTACGCCGCAAGTCATCTCGTCTTCGATTACGAAGGAGTCCGAGTAGACTATACTTCTCTCATGAAGGTAGTCTTCAATCATCCTAAGGAGGTATTCTGGGACCTTTTTGTCTACCAGAGCTACAAATGATGTCCCTCCATCTGGCAGAGTTGAAAGCATTTCTGATGGTCTATGGCTACTAGCGCACAGAATCCTTTCTTCTTCCCATCACCGCGCTTGGCTGTCTCTGCAATACTGGTCACCTTCAGGATGGCATCTGTTGTCGAAAGACCCTTCCGGAAACCGTATTGCCTGGGAGTAGGAGAAGTACGCTACTTCTGGACCAGTTATGACGTCACGAGCCCCCGTGACGTCATGACCCGATGACGTCATGGACCCGTGACGTCAGGGACCCGTGACGTCATGGCCGGGTGACGACATGACCGGGAGGACGTCATGACCTTGTGACGTCACGGCCGTGTGACGTCAGGACCGTGTGACGTCATGACCGGGGACGTCATGGCCTGGATGACGTCAGCACTGGTCCAGAAGTAGCGTCGATGCGCCCGTGCCTGGCGTGGCGCCTGTTGCACACACGTGGACAGCGGGGGGTGTGAGCGCACGTGAGTGGCAGTGGGGGTGGGTGGGGGGAGGAGGAAGAGGGGGAGGTGGTCTTCAAAAAGCCCGCTCGGCCGGGGCGCGAACCAGCGAGGTGCGGTGTGGGAGGCCGGCACGCTAGCCCTGCGCTACGGCAGCAGGCTTAGAAGTGGAGGCGAGCGAGGGGATGGGAAGGTGCGCGCGCTTGGGCGGGGCGCGCGTGCGACGGTGGCGCGCCCTGTGAGCGAACAGGGAAAGGGGACCGCGCGACGGTGGCGCGCCCTGTGAGCGGGCAGGGAAAGGTGACCGTGCGACGGTGGCGCGCCCTGTGTGCGGACGGGGGCATGCGACCGCGCGACGGTGGCGCGCTCTGTGAGCGGACGGGGGCATGCGACTGTGCGACGGTGGTGCGCCCTGTGCGCGGGCAGGGGAAGGAGAATGAGAAAAGGAAGACATGCAGTGGCGGCGGAGGAGCCGAGGGATGTCTTTGCACAGAGAGGTGTCACCAGAGACAAATAAAAACCACAATGAAATGAATATGATCATGTTTATATTTGTCATACAATATTTATATATATATATACATTACAAGAGTCTGTTTGTGAGCTGAGACTAGTTGGGGAAGGAAGGACGAAAAGAAATATGTCCTGGAAACACGCTTCATGGGAGTAGTTGGGACAGCCTCTCGTCCAACAGCCACCTCAGATCCCGTAGTGTTGTGAAACACGTACGGTTTCTGAGGAGGTGCGGCAAGGCCCCTAACAACGCCTCCGTGAAGGCGTGTACCTGCTCCCTGACATACTGCTCTTCGTCAGGGTTGGAGGCGTCGTGACCTGCAACGACAGCGTAGGGGGTCAATGCGGGTAGTGTGGGGGTGGTGGACGGTGGAGTGTCCCAATTGGAACAGGGAGAAAGGCGAGGTGGGGGGAAAACAAAGTTGGGGCATGTCGTGGCGGGGAGGGTGGAGGCGGAGGAGATGGAGTGGGCCGGGGAGGTGGAGCGGAGGTGGGTGCAGAGCGGAGATGTTCCCGCGGTGGTGGTGATATCAACGAGGGAAGGAGGAGGAGGAGGAGGAGCAGGAGCAGTATCAGGTAGAGGAGCAGGAGGAGGGGGTGAACGTGCAGGTGGGGGAGCAGGCGCAGCAGGTAGAGGAGCATCAGAAAGGCGAGTTGGGAGGAAAACCAAGTTGGAGCATGTCGTGTCGGGGAGGGTGGAGGCGGAGGAGATGGAGTGGGCCGGGGAGGTGGAGCGGAGGTGGGGGCAGAGCGGAGCTGCTGTCCCCGCGGTGGTGGTGATGTCAACGAGTACAGGAGGAGGAGCATCATGAGGAGGTGAACGTGCAGGTGGGGGAGCAGGAGCAGCAGGTAGAGGAGCATCATGAGGGGGTGAACGTGAAGGTGGGGGAGCAGGAGCTGCAGGTGAAGCAGCATCATGAGGAGCCGCCGCCGACGCGTAGGGCGACGTGGCCATGAGCCGGCGCAAGCGTACGACCGGGGTCGTGGTGGAGGCGGCAGTCGTGGAGCCGACCCGCCCGCGCTGGCGCAGGAGTCGGCCGACCTTACTGGCGTGGGCGGTGTTGCCGTGTCCCTTCCCCAACACGATCCTGCAAGCACAAAAAGCATAAGCATGTGGACCACAAAGCGACACGCTCAAAAACAGGGAAAAGTGGAAAAAAAAAAAAATTAGAAACAGGACATGGGGGTGTTGGAAAGAATTGAGAGCCGCGCGGGTGGTATGCTCGAAGCCTACGGCCCGCGCCACACACACACACACACACACACACACACACACTGTGAGCATGCATTGTGACAGAAAGGACAACAATAGTGGACCTACCGCGGTGATGGAAAAGCGGAGTTTATGTATAGAAATTTTCCCTCTCTGCTCTTTGCCAAAGTACGTCAAATATTTATCTTTGAACATGTCCGGGTCCATGGTGCCGAAGCGAGCTGGGAGAAAGACAGCGATAGTGTTGTTTAAAGTGAGAACAATGCGTTGTCCTTCTTTGACGTCAACTGTCTTTGCATTGGTGATGGCGTACGGTTCCCCCTGTTTCAAATCTCTTAAGAAGACCGTCTCTGCGTGATCAGCATGCCCTTCAGCCAGGGTGTTCAAGCAGTCGAGGACGGGAAGTGGGTCACCACTGCAAGACATAGGAAGAAAGGAAATGTAGAAATCGAAGGATAAGCCAGTTAAAAAAAAAAAAAAAAAAACCAAAAAAAAAAAACCAAAAAAAAAAAAAACAAAAAAAAACCAAAAAAAAAAACATCCCAACAAAAAACCTACAGGCCCATCCTACGTCAACAACTTACATGTCGTTGGCATCCTGTGTCATCACCATGTTGTTGCTGCGTGCGGCCATCTTTCCCAAAATTATTTTCAACACTTGCAATACTATAGTGGAGAAACAGAAATAATTGTAGTGCTCGAATGTCTAATGGCGAAACGCATGTCATGCCGAAGCATGAGTGAAGAAAGGATGGCTTACCTCTATCACGGAGAGCTTCCACGATGTGGTGTCGTGAAGAGCTGCAGACAAAGTAATGCTTCGGAGCGAGCTCCACCACGTTATATAGGAATATCGGTAACCTTGCGGTTACGTGATGTGAAAACAACAACTCGCAATGACAAGTGACCTTTCAAGACGGAAGTATTACTTTCCTAGAAACAGATACTGACTCACCTAGTGGTTACGTGATGTGAAAAGAACTAGACGCAAACAAGCCAAGTGACCTTTCAACACGGAACAAGGAAAAGGTTCGATCGTTTCATAAGAGGTGCTGTTGTAAACAGGCCTTGAGTGCTTCGTGGCCGGCGCACGAGAGCCTGACTCACCTAGTGGTTACGTGATGTGAAAAGAACTAGTCGCAAACAAGCCAAGTGACCTTTCAACACGGAACCAGGAAAAGGTTCGATCGTTTCATAAGAGGTGCTGTTGTAAACAGGCCTTGAGGAGTGCTTCGTGGTCGGCACAAGAGAGAGAGAAGGAAGGAGAAGAAGGAAGAGGAAAGATAGAGGAAACATTATCTTGGCGGAACGACTGTGCCGAGGTGACACAGCGAGACCCACCCCCTCCCACCATCGCGCGAAGAGAAAAAAGCATGCTCCGCCAAGCAATATAAAGTCGCCTGCTGGTAGAGAGACGCCATTAGTCGCCGGCACCACAACAGGAAAGTCTCCGCGCTGCAGTCGAAGTGACAGCACCAGCAACTGTTGGGTGAGGTTCGTACAGCTCAGACACGCAGGGTCTGCAGCGACGGTGCTGTGTAAGTGTGTGTGTGTGTGTGTGTGTGTGCGTAAGTGTTCTGTTGCGGCTGCCCCAGCGGCAATCGGAGGCGTGTGACGAACACGGAGAGAGAGTGAGAGGGAAACAGGGAGAGTGTGAGAGAGTGAATCAACATGGTCGTGAGAACACGCATAAGCAATTACTTCATTCGTCTTCCGTGTACGGGTGTCACGCCTTTCCATTTGGCGGTCCAGGCTGGTCATAACGACATTGTGCTACGCTGCTTGAATGAGGGTGGTAGGGACGGTGCAAATAGCATTGTAGGCTTGCGCGACAGGGAAGGATGGACGCCGCTGGAACATGCGATATACTTTGAACGGTGGTCGACTGCACGAATACTACTCCAACACGGTGCGGACGGAGGGATAGAAGTCAACGGATTCTCGCTTGCGCAACATGTGCGCATCGGTGAGAGTTGGGAAATATTTAAAAAACATGTGCGAGAAAGAGCAATACAAAGTGCGCGAGAGAGAGTGGATAGAGGCGGAGACGGTAGACGTGACTGTCCCACGGTGCCACGCGCAGCGTGAAGGTGTGTGTGTGTGTGTGTGTGTGTAGCAGTGGAAGGGTGGTGGAGGAGACAGAGGGAGGGAGACACACCCACACACACACACACACACACACACACACACACACACCAGTCAGCAACCCTTTTCAATCTAAACCACCTCTTTCAGTTCAACGTGGACACAGGGGACTGACCCGTCTTGCACGCTGCCACACGTCGCGATGAGGTGCCGCCTTTCGCCAGCGCCTGCGGCATGTACCGTGACGGACCGACGACAGGGACACCCTCGCTCGCACCCCTCTTCACCATGCTGTGGAGAACGGTCACCTGCTCGTGGGCGCTGAAGTTGATAGTGGTTAAATTGAACCCCTAGCGCTACGTGCGCGTGTGTGTGTTGCATGGAAGGGGAAGAGGAGTTCGTGCAACGGTTCCTTGCACTGCGTGACGTGGAGGTGGCGTGGCCGCTGCTCCCGCCCGCACAAGACCACACAGGGTGGGGTGCGCGACAGGCGTTGGACCTCCGGCGGCGACGGCAACGCTTTAGCATCGTGCACGTGCTGTCACAACGGGACACCCACGCGCGCATCAATAGGCATGCTTTCGCCACGCACGTCTTTCGTCGATATTTACTCGAGTACGTACGTGTGCGACTCCGCGCGGACGAGGACCTCACCCCCTTACGTGAACTATTAGTGATCCTCATGGACAGGCGAGCTCGCGTGAGGCATCTGCAACAGCGAGACGAAACGGTGTTCCCGTGGTTGTTCGGTGGGGCCGTCGTGACGGACGATCTCCCTTTCATGAGAACGTGTATCGATCTCGCGCGTCAGATCCTTCCGACCTATAGTCGAATCACGCGAGTGGAACTGCTGACCGAGCTGTTTCGTATGGACCTTCGTACGTTTCGCGATTTTGTGCGGCGGACATTACCGACCTTTCGTAATGCATGTGTAGCGCACGTGCTGGCACGTATCTTCCGCATCGCGGTGCCGAGTAACCACCCCGTCTCCAGTTCCTCGTCCGGCTCCTCGTCTCCCTCCTCGCTAGTGTCTTCAGAGGATTCGCTTTTCGCACACGAGGTACTCGGCCCATCCTCTTCATCGTCGTCCTTGTCGTCTACCGAGACCCCGTCAAACGAGAGGACCTTGGAGGTGTGGGAAGAAGAAGAAGAAGATACGTCACGTGTGCTGCGTACGAGCGCGTGTGGGGAAAGCAGTGTAGAAGCAGTGGGAGAGGGTGAAGGGAGCGGCGATGAAAACGATTTCGTGAGTTTGGGTGAAGACAGTGTCAGTGACGAGGGGGTGTAGGTGTGTGCAGATGGAGAAGGACGAGGAGGAGGAGAAGACCGTGGTGTTACAGAAGTACATTGCGATACGCCACCTCGAATTTGCATGGCCGATCCTGCTTACACGGTACGCGTCATCGAGGTGGGGGGCAGGACAGTGCGTGCCGCGCAGGCCACAAAAGAGGAACGTTGTGGACTTTCTGACGCACCGGCAAACGTCATCACGTATCGACACGTCTACCCGTGCTGCGATCGTCTTCAAGACGACACTGGAGGCGTATTTTGAGCAACGTGTGCGTGCATGCGAGGATCCAGTTGCAGTCCTGAAAGAACTTTTTTTGTCCTGACGGAGAGACGATACCGCATCAGGCATATCTTTCCGCGGGATGACACTGTGTTTCCGTGGGTGTACGGACAGTCCAGCTTGGAGACAGACTTGGCCGTCCTCTCTCATGTCGCCAGTAAAGTGTTAGACCACCTGCACCCGTCAAACCCGTTTTACGGCAAGCGCTCGCTTCTGCTTGCGTGTGTGTTCTCCACGTGTGGTGATAGCGTGTACCAAACGTTGATGCACCAACGCATGGTGTCGTTTCCAGAACGGTTTCGCCATCGTGTGTACGAACGGGTGGACAGAGCGTTGAATCTTGCACAGAGTGACCGTCGCTCGCCCGGATGGACAGCGACGCCATCCTCGGACGAAGACACTAGCGAAGCGAGTGCGCGTGCGAGGGAGGGGGAGGAGGAGGAGGAGGAGGAGGACGACGACGAGGAGGAGAACGACGACGACGAGGAGGAGGAGGAGGAGGAGGAGAGACCGCACTAGTCGTTCGTCGACGTGGTATCATGCCTTTCGATCTGCACCACCTCTTCCAGTTCAACGTGGGCACGGGCCTGACCTTCTTGCACGATGCCGCACGACGCGGGGAGGTGCTGCCTGTAGCCATCGCCTGCGGCATGTGTCGTGACGGACTCGACGTCAGGGACACCCTGGGTCGCACCCCTCTCCACCATGCTGCGGAGAACGGACACCTGCTCGTGGCGCTGATGTTGATCGGGGCCGGCGCCGACCCCTACACCCGGGACCTTCGCCGTGTGTCACCACACCACCTGCTCAGCCGATACCATGATCTCTTTATGGAGGAGGTTGATGATGATATGCCGATGGAGTAGTCCACGCACCCTGTCGGCGTGTGTGTGTGTGTGTGTGTGTGTGTGCGTGTGTGAGCGCACTCTCTGCCTTATCAGGACGTGGTCGCTGTGACGTGGCGTAGTCTGGGAGTTGTTCCAGCCCGCTCAACATGGCCGGTGAGTGATGTGTGTGTGTGTGTGTGTGTGTGCAAATGCATGGAACGCTTTTGTTTGTGTGTTTCTGAATGTGGCGTTGTTCTTTTGTCGTACAGGTGTCATCCGCTCGCCCTTGCAATGGACAGACGTGATGAGTCATTTCGGTGGTCACGTACACCGTGGTGTGATTGCCAATACTGCGGGGTTTCGAGAACCGCTCGCATTTCTAAACGCGTGCTATGTACCTTTTGCTCAAACCGTGCTCACCCATCTTTCACAAGTAGACGGTCCAGTGGCGTACAAAGTGTGTGTGTCCCTGCAATGTGACTTTTTGTTGGATAAACGCAACCCGGAAACGCACACGGTAGAGCCGATTCTACAAACTATTTATTTATCTCTGCCACACGCTGCACTGCTCACGCGTGCGGACATTATAGGTCCCAACATCGGGGAATGGTACTTCGAACACATTCGGGATGTGTTGAACGCGCGGTTTGACGAATTCCACGAACGCGAGTCCGGCAAAGCCCTGCACGCACTCCACGCGCTGCACGTGACGCTGCACACGTTCGATCCTATCCATGCATCCGGTTCGTCCTATTTGCCATGTCCTAGAAACATTGCATTGAAACATGCCGTGGTCAACATCCAAAATGACGATTCGTTTTGCTTTCTCTGGTCTCTCGCTAGTGCTCTCTACGTCACGCGCCACGGCAGTCTTCCGTTCGGCGAACGGAAGAATCGCCCGAACACCTACAGGGCCATCTTCGAGGAGTTGCGAAGGACGCTGAACCTGTCCGGCATTGCCTTCCCGGTCTCGCTCACCCACTTACGTCTATTCGAAAAACAGAATCCTACGCTGTCGGTCAACGTGTACGGTCTCGAACGCAAGCCTGACAACCCCCGAGAATGGCACGTGGTGGGTCCGTTGTACTACACCCGCGACAAAAAGGCGCAACATGTCAATCTGCTGCTTCTCACAGGGGAGGGGAGCGAACAGGAGGTGGAGGAGGAGGAGCAGGGAGAAGCACACGTGAGGACACATTACGTGTGGATTAAGAGTTTAGGTCGGTTGCTGTCCTCGCAAATACGACGAAAGCACACTGTGTACATTTGTGATCGCTGCTTGCTCCATTTTGAGTCGCCGGCGCGTTTGGCGACACACGAAGAGGATTGTCGCTCCTCAACACCCGTGCGCCTGCTTATGCCCGCCCCGCCCCGTGACAAGTTAAAATTTGAAAACATCCATAAACAGAGCAAATGCCCGTTTGTCGTGTATGCGGACTTTGAATCGATCCTCCTGCCTATCGCCTCGACACAGCCCGATCCGCACGCCCCGTGGACGCAGGCCTACCAGCGCCATGAACCCTACGCGATCGGCTTGTACGTGGCCTGCGATTTCGATCCGTCGCGTTCACGCTTCCTGTCGTACTGCGGCGAAACGCCGGCCGCCTGGTTCTTGCAACAATGCGATGCACTCGCCGCGGAATACGCGACGCTCCTCAAACATCCCCACGCGCTCCACATGCGTGACGAGGATGAGCGATGCTTTCTCTCTGCAGTCACCTGTCACATTTGCGCCAAACCACTCGGGAACGACAGGGTACGCGATCATTGTCATCTGTCGGGGCGGTTTCGGGGCGCTGCGCATCAGCAATGCAATGTGCTGTACCGCTTACCCAAACGACTCCCAATAGTCATACACAATGGCGCTGCCTACGATTGGCATTTTATCGTCCACGCCCTCGCAACACATCATTCGAAGAAGATTCAGATTATCGCGCAGAATGCCGAACGTTTTATTACCTTTATGTATCGAACGCAGGGTGTCGAGGTGCGCTTTCTCGATTCTTACAAATTTCTCGCCGGCTCCCTCGACACCTTGAGTGCCAATGTACCGGACGATGACATGCACTGCGTACGTCACTACTTCCCCGACCCCGTCGAGTTTGCACTGTGCCGACGGAAGGGCGTCTTTCCGTATGACTACATTGATAGCGTCGACAGGTTAGACGAAACCGAATTGCCAGCGCACGAGCTGTTCGCCAATACGCTGACACACTCCAACGTCTCACGCGAGGACTACGAACACGCGCGTCGCGTGTGGCAAGTATTTCGATGTCGTAACATCAGAGAGTACGCAATGCATTATCTCAAGGTTGACGTGCTGCTCTTAGCGGATATCGGTGAAAAGTTCCGGCACACCAGTTTGCACGACTACGGTCCCTTCCATTACTTCACCATTCCCGGATTTAGTTTCGACGCCATGTTGAAACACACGCAACAGACCTTGCAACTCCTCACCGATCCTGATATGCTTCTGTTTTTCGAACGCGGTATTCGCGGGGGGCTTGTGCAACTCAATCGTCGCCACGCTCGCGCCAACCATCCGGGTCTCGGAGAGGACTATCAACCCGAACGTGAACACAGCTACCTCGTGCTCTATGACAAAAATAATTTGTACGGTCATTCGATGATGCAACCGCTTCCGGTCGGCGAGTTTCGGTGGCTCACCGACACGGAGCGTACGGTCTTTGATATACACGCGGCTGCCGCCGCGGCGACGACACAAGGGTACGTGCTCGAAGTCGACCTGGCGTACCCGCCACACATCCACGACGCGCTCGCGGATCTACCGTTCTGTCCCGTCACCATGTGCCCTCCGGGCAGCAAGCAGATGAAATTGCTCACCACGCTGCTACCGAAGACGCGCTATGTGATACACATTCGGAACCTCGTTCAGGCGATGCAGTACGGAGTGGTCCTCGAACGTGTCCATCGCATTCTCACCTTTGCGCAACGTCCCTGGCTTGCCGAGTACATGGCGTTGAACACGCGTCTGCGCCAGGCCGCGTCATCTCGATTCGAAAGGGATCTCTACAAACTCATGAACGTGTCCATCTATGGCAAATCTCTCGAAAACGTTCGGCAGTATCGGCGATTCGTGTTGACAAAGGGGTGGACAGGTCGGACCGGAGCACGCAAATGGATAGCGCATCCCGCGTTTGTCAACAGTACGCCTATCGGGATGCATCTGATGATTCTCGAACTGCAAAAGACAACGGTTACCATGAACAAACCCGTATATCTTGGCTTTACCATTTTGGAGCATTCCAAAGAGACCATGTATCGCTTCCACTACGGTTTTGCGCGGCAGCATTTTAACACCTTAGCGCTCTGCTACACGGACACCGATAGCTTCCTCTATTGCACGAGCAGCAACGTGTACGACGTCATGCGCGAACAGTCCGACTACTTTGACACCTCCAACTTCCCCGCTGACAACGTCCACGGTATACGTCCGGGCAACAAGTTGACGCCCGGCGTGATGAAAGACGAAACGTGCCTCGATTACATTGTAGAATACGTCGGTCTGCGCCCCAAAATGTACACGTTCCGCACAGTCTCACAACGTGATAAAAACAAAGCGAAAGGTGTACAGCGGTGTGTCGTGCGTGCGTATACTCTGGAGGACTACAAGCGGTTTATAACCGACGAGACTGCTCCGCCTCGTTCCGCCGTTCAACACACACTACGCTCACGCGGGCACGTTGTGTATTCCGAAGCGCAGCACAAACGCACTTTGTGCTGCGTGGACGACAAACGGCATTGGTGCGATCCGTTGACATCGCTGCCGTACGGTTATCTATTAGAACAACGTCAACAGGATCGTGTGGCATCATCCCCTGCACCATCTACGTCTGCACCATGACGCACGTCAACGCGAGAGCGACGGACAACCTCGTCCTGCAGTGGTGGTCGGACGACCATCGAACGATTACCTCGTTCTCGGCCCAGCAGCTGCGACTATTTCCAAAGAGTTTATTGATAACCGTGGCCGCCGCGGACGTGTTCTGGGTGTTTCCACGCCTCCCAGAGCACCTGCGGCAGGATCCCGCCGTGCAAGGCTGTCTCTATTGCCCCGGGCACCCACGCCCCGTCGCGTCCCAGCAGTGGCTGTGCCTGTGCTGTCCGCGTCATTGCCCCGAAGCACTGTACCGCCGGGCCAATGACGTTGCGGACGGTCCTCCGCCCTTCGTCCGGGATTGTCCGGCATGTTCGCCCGTCGGGAGTGCGACTTCCCTCAGTGGTATGTGTACGCCTTTGTCTACATCGTGTGTGTGTGTGTGTGTGTGTGTGTGCGTCACCCCTGGCTTGCATGTCGTAGGTCAACAATACACAGAGGACGGCTTTCTGCTGTGGTGGTGGCACCATCACCGCACCCTTTTCGGCATGACGGCGAATCAACTCGCACGCATTCCGAAGTACATTTTAATGACGGTGATGGCGTTGGAGGTCGACTTTGTGTTCGACACCTTGCCTGCCGTCATGCAACAGGACCCCTTGATCAAGGCGTGTCGGCGGTGTTTCCGTCACCTCCCGTGCTGCTACTGTCGCATCACGGGATACCCACCGCTCATCCGCCACTGCGTGGAATGCAAACGCGAACGGACGGGTCAGATGCCGCTTTCTCCTTCGTGTAGCGTTGGCTGCCGGTAAGTGTTGACGCGTGATGACATGCCCTGTGGTCTTTTTTTTTTTGTTGTTTTTTATGTGCTCGTGCGTCTACCCACACGTCCATCAGGGTGTATGTGGTTGTGTGTGTGTGTGTCAGATGGAGAGGTCAACCCCAGCCACGTCACGTGACCATGCCCGTCACAGAACGTTCCTCCACACAGGACGCCGGTGAGGAAGGGACCACCGCCACCACCACCACCACCACCACCACCACCACGACCTTCCCCATTGGCTCCGAGAGCGGGGACCCCGCGAGCGGCAGGTTCGCGCCACCCCAATCGCCGTAATGGAGAGAAATGTAAGTGTGTGTGTAGGTGCAGTGGAGAGAGAGAGAGTGAGAGAGAGACTGTGAAACCCATTGTCAACATGTGTCATGCCCCAACCCCACATTCAAACGAATGACAATATCCACACACCAAAGAAAAAAAAAACACAGGGAGGAAAAAAGAAACAACAACAACAACACCGGTTTGATTCACACATACAACAATCTTTATTGACGTTCGTGAGGGTCGTTTTTACAATAGACAGTGCGATGTTTCATATCGTATCACACACACACACACACACACATGCTTCTACGGGCGCGAGTCTTCTCGTCCTCTCTTTCTCGCGTAGGTCTTAGACGGGCACCTTTCGCACCGTGCCGTTCACGGGGATGTACTCAAAGGTGCGTTTGTGCAAAATGAGCGCGTACGCAGTCGTGTTGGCAGGAATGTTGGTCTTTGTGCCAATATGAATGCGGGTGTCCACCGCTTTGCCTAGTGTTGGTAACTCGTGCTTTGTGCAATCGAACACGAAGAGTGGATACTTGTCCTTGTAGTCGGTGCGTGTCACTGCCGATGCCGATTCCACTGCTTTGTAGTAGCTCCCGTGAAACGCCCGGAACAGGGCGAAGCATTCACCGAGTCGTCCTGCAGCCATATCGACATCGAGGTCGTGATACGGGTACTCCTTCTCGTTAATGACCACCTTCACGTTCGTCACGCTCAAGTGGTCGTAAGCAGACGCGTTCGCTCGGAGTTTATTGCTGCGATCTGTTTGGAAAGCAACAATCACGTACAGAGGACATTCCACGGCCGACGACGTCTTCACCGGCCATACCCAACCTTGGGTGCTCGGGACATTCGGGAAGATGTGCAGATCCCACGCCATAAATTCCATCGGCAAGGCAACTTGTTTGAGGATGAGGTTCTGGATGCGGATGTGGTTTTCCGCCTTTACGCGAATACGAGGCATGTGCCATTCGAGCTTCGTCAAGACAACCGTGGACGGCGTCTCCGACCCCACTGCTTCGGTTGTGATAAGGGCGTCGTGATCGTGACTGCCACGTGTGAGCACCAATTCCTGTTTCACACCCGTCACGATGTGTCGATGGTCTTCCATCACACCGAGCAGGCATCGCAACGGTATACGCACAGAGAAAGCCCCTGTGGTCGCGTTGCTGAGATGCGAGAGGGTTGATTCGTCGCTGGTGCGGGGCCATCCCGCGTACGCCAGCGTTTCACGTTCCTCCGCGGAAAACGACACGAGACCCTTGAGGGTGCTGGTGATACCGGGCCAGCGAACTCTGTCCACTTCGATGTTGTTCAGTTCATAGCGTGCGTCGGCCAACAGATGCGCGAAGGCGTTGGTCACCCATTTGCACGGCGTCGCCTGAGCGGTGTTCGCGGTCTTCACGGCTTTGCCCTCGATCACGAGCACGCTATCGCCGGGCACCGTGTAGCCATCATTGTCTTGTATAGGGATACGTAACGTGTCATTGTGGTCGAAGGCGTCGTTGAAAGGTCTATAGACGTGTATTTCACTACCGATGATGGCACCTTGTTGTTCGAGCAAGTCGACGTTGAGCACGTTTTCTACGTTGACGGACGGCATGATGAAGTGTCCGCTGCTGCTGCTGCTGCTGCTGGTGGAAAGGAAGGAGGGTGGGGGGGTGCCTCGGTGATGTGAGCGCTATCGCGAGTCACGGCACACTGTGACGCGGCTGCGCACGAGCACGACGTCTTATACATGAAGAAGTATCGTCGCGCCGACCATGACGCGGCATTTCTCCATGTTGACCGGGCTGCTATCGTTCAGGTCGCGACAGGCATCGAGTAGGAGGAGGAGGTGGAGGAGGAGGAGGAGGAGGAGGAGGGATGGTGAAACGATGGACGAGTGACGTACTATACATGACAGACTACACGCGTGTGTGTCTGGCGATGCGCGTACGTGTTCGTCGTGGCGCGCGCGTGCGCCGTGGCCGTCCGTCACGGCGTGTCCGCTGTTGTTGGTGTTGTTGATCCGCTCTCAACACGTAACCGAGCTCTCGCAGGACACGTCGACTCACCGACGTGAGCGCTATCGGGGGACACGGTACTCTGTGGCGCGGCGGCAAGCGAGCTCGCATGCTGATACGCTGATCAACCTCCACCACGCACGGCCCGCACAAGGAGTGTGCAGCGAAGAGGACTGTCCTTCGGACAGCGGATAGGTTCTCCTCGGGCGTTGACCAAACGCAGCGTCAGCTCCTCGATGCGCGTCCGCGTCACACGATGGAAGACGGGATGGACGGGTGTTTCCGTGACCACGTGGCCCGGAGGGTCGACGACGTGGAAGTGATGAAGCACGTGCGAGGGTTTGTGGTTTATATAGCCGCTCTCTACGACATTACATTCTATGAACCACTCGAAATCGTCGATCAGCGTTGCGCGCGCCGGTGCTGTCCCGTTGTCGACGTCTACCGCCTTTCCTGTCTTCTCATCGTCGGTTTTCGGGCTGGTCGTGCCGCTGGTCGGTGGTAGAATCGTTTTCGGAAACCCAAGCAAAGCACCGATCGAATCGGCTTCGTCGAAATGCAGGTACAATGACGTTTCCACTGTGCAGCGTTGTGTGTTGATGTTGCCTCGCAAATGAAACACGTGACTTGCGCCTAGGACGCTTGCACGCAAGGCCGACTGGACGAACGCTTCGATGTCGTCCAAGGTGTACGTGCCCGTGGGGAGGGTCACGCGGGTCCTCCCCGCCTGCTCTCCCGTGGCGGAGAACGTCAAGGTGTTGCAACCCTGTCGCACGTTCTCCACGTTGTTGACCGTCCGAAGCGCAGTGAGCGCCATTTCGTGGGGCACGTTTCCGAAGTCGAGCGGCGGCGCGTACCGCACCGTCAACGCCGATCCCTCCCCTACCAGTGTCAACGTGAGCGTCGTCATACTAGGAGTGGGCCTTGTCCAGTTCTCGTGACGTCTCATATATAAACTGCAAACACAGCCGTCCGCAATTCTCGCTGTCAAACGCCTGCACACGGTTCATGTTGTAACGCATCGTCACGTCGGGTCCGACGTAGCGTACGAACGCCCTCGGCGGTGGGAGTCCGAAGGAGTCAAAGTAGCGCACATGTGTTCCTCTTTTGACGTAGGCCACGTAATGCGTCCCTTCCCCACGCACATCATCCAGATTGATGACGCCGGACTCGAGTCGTCGCGGTCGCGCCGGCAGCTGTTCGCGCATAAACACGCCTCGGAAATACGGGAGACCACATGCTTTTGCGTAGTGCGTCACTTCACGATGCGTGAGGACACGCTCCGGAACACGTTCAGTCACCTTCAGCGCAGATTGTTTTTTTTTTTATTTATTCTTCTTCTTCTCCCTGTTGTGTGGGCGCGTCGACGCGGACGGAGCCCTTTGCCCTCCATCACTTTGTTGTGTCGTATCGCCTCTTCCAACACCTTTTTCGCGTGCTTTGCGTTGTTGACGGCATTCGCAATGGCCGACGCGCCGCCCGCGAGCGAGCCGATCGCGCCTAGGGCGGCCAACAGCGGGAGAAACCCTCCTCGTTTTGCGATGGGAAGCACACGTCCTCGTCTCTGACGACTCTTGCTCTTGCGTTTCCGGCCTCCTCCTCCACCGGCACCAGTGCTCGATGGTTCACTCGTCATCGTGGGGCGGTTCCGCATGGGACTCGCTCTCTCTCTCTCTCTCTTTCTCTATTGAACTCACACTCCTTCCTCCTTCACACGTGTGCGCCTCCCTCGCGACTGACCACTCCACCCGTCACGGTCCAACCTTTATACCAACACATCCTACAACGCACGTGTGTCCAACGGTGACGTGAGCGGAAGCGCCATACGATACTCGAAGAGAAGGTACAAATGGTAATCGTCCATATGTGCTGTGGGCGACTCCTGCAGAAGACGAAAGGCGAGCGTCTGTCCCTTCTTCACCCGGAAGGGTGTGTTCATCGTGAGTTTCAACGGCGGGGGGAGCTTGTTGTAGTCGTGCACGTCCACGTACACCGCCAGCAACATGAGTAGGGGTGCAGCGTTGCGCAGTGCAAGCGTGCCGTCGCACGGTATCACAAACTTGGTACGACCCGTCGGCAACATGTACCACTTTCCCGGCAGAGATGGGTTAAGGGGTGGGTGCGGGTACAGGCTTTCGATGGTGAGGAGGGAGACCGGCGTCAACGCACTGAGCGCGGTGACGAGGGCCTGTTGCATGTACGACAGGGTCACTGCATCTTGCGAATCGGTCGGTTGTGCCACATTCATGAGACGTCGGTTGTACACTTGCACGGCGTCTGGATGATGCTTTTCGTCTACCGACATCATGTTCTTCTTCATGAAATGGTCTTCTACATACTTCCTCGTACACGCATCGTCCTCCTCCTCCGGCGGCAACACCTCCGCGAGTCGCCTCTTCCCCATCTTCATCACGTTCGTCTGTGTCACGTCAATGGGGCTGTGCTCCGTCATCATGCTGTCGACGTACGCTTTCGTGCACGCGTCTTGTGGCTCTTGCGGGGTCGCCAGGTCGACGAGGCGTCGCTTTCGCACGCCCAACACGCCCGCCTTTTTGTAGTCCATCGGTACCACGTTGTCCGCGTAGGCTTTGTTCACAGCGTCTTGCGGACCCTGGGGCAACGCCACCGTGAGCACGCGCGCCCCTTTCATGTCCACGATGAGTATTTTATTGTCTCGTTTGAACATGGGCACGCGGGTCGTGAGGGAATAGAGCGAGCACGCGTCCGTCGTGTTCACAATGGCGCCGACATTCGTGATCCGTTTTTTCTTCGCGTCGAACACGTTTCCGTTGAGGGAGAGGGCGGTTTTCGCCGTATGTGCTTTGCACTCTTGCAGCGCGTCGGCGGTCCTCTTATTCACGTAGGCCTCCGGCGCCCCGCCTTCCCCCTCTCGTCTCCTGCGTACGACACGTTGCGCCCGTCCGAACGTATCCATTATGGGTGCAACGTGACGGAATGACACTGCTTATATATATATATACATGCGTGGTCCCCACGGGAGGCGCAGGCAGTCCGCGACGACGACCCCTACGCGCACGCATCATGGTCTTTCTGCCGCAACCGGTGTCGCTGCCCGTGCGTAACGTGATGCCCGTGTTAGGCGAGAAACCGCCCGACGTGGAAGGGCGCCACGGTCCTCTGTTGCCGGACAGCGTACGCGCACTCCTCATCGGCCCTTCGGGTTGCGGGAAAACGTTAACGACGTTCACGCTCCTCACCATGCCGAACGGACTCAAGTTCGAGCACATCTATCTGTACGCGAAAACCGTCGATCAACCACTCTACACGTTTTTGCGCGCTGTATGCGAGGGTGGGGGCGCGGGTGTCTCGTTGCACGTGTACACCGACCACGACAGTGTCGTCTCCCCGGAGGAGGCGAAACCGAACAGCGTCTTTGTTTTCGATGATGTCGCCACCGAACGACAGGATTGCATCAGAACCTACTTCGCCGCGGGTCGCCACAAACATCACGACGTGCTCTACCTCTGTCAGACGTACACGAAGGTCCCTAAACAACTCGTGCGAGACAACGCTAATCTCATCATCGCCTTTCGTCAAGACGACACCAATTTGGATCACATTTACAGGGAACACGTCGGCACGGATTTCCCCTCCTTCGCCGCTTTCAAAGTGATGTGTGAAGAGGTGTGGCGTGAACCGTTTTCCTTTCTCGTCATTGACAAGACACGCCCCGTCGACAAGGGTCGCTACCGCGCCGGGTTTGATCGGTTTTTCGTCGCCTCCCCCGTATAACACGTAAATACACCTCGGTGTCCGCGTTTTGCGTCAGTTGCCCCGCAACGATGCCTCCGCGACGCAAACAACCCCACGCTCGTGGGCTACTGGGCAACCTCTTGAATCGGGCCATCGATGCGCTTCCCTTCGAACTTCACATCCCGGGCTACCAGTTCTGCGGGCCCGGCACCCGCTTGCAAACACGTCTGGCGCGCGGGGACCAGGGTGTCAACCCTTTAGACGCTGCCTGTCGCGACCACGATATCGCCTATCACAACAACAAAGACACGCCCGCGCGTCAAGCGGCGGATCGGGTGCTCGCCGATCGAGCGTTTGACCGCGTGCGAGCGCGTGACGCCACTCTCGGGGAACGTGCGGCGGCCCTCGGGGTGGGTACCGTCATGTCCCTCAAAAGCAAGATCGGCGGTCAGCACGCCACACCGACACTCCTTCGTGCTGCTCTCCGCACCCGGGAAGCCATTCGCAAGAAGGTGCGTCGCGCTGCGATGACTACCTTGCATCGCGCCCCCCGCCGTCGTCCGCCCATCCATGCCGTGCCCGACGAGGACGCGACGACTTCGCTTCCCCGAGCCGAGCGTCTTGGTGTCGAAATCGAGAACGCGCGTCGTGCTATTCGCGACAAGGTTAACGCTCTACGCCGAGGCGAGGTCGAACGGGAACGCCTGCTCGACATCTACGTGAAGGAGCCTCTGAAACAAGTCCTCACTCACACCAATGATGCACCGTTCCCGTCCGACGGTGATGCCACGACATTTGGTGATGCATCCCCTACGCGTGAGCGTCCTCTTGTCGACGCCTTCCTCGCCGGCGACGAAGTCGGCTTGGACACGCCACACTTCGCCGCGCACGACCCCGTGTCCACCTCCACGCCGCAGCGGCCCGTGCCCGGTCCGTCCTTTCTCTCACCGACCTCGCTCACCGCAGGCCCCGAAGAGGTCTTCGGGGACAGCGACGGCGACGATGACGGTCACGTCGTGGGCGACGCCACACGGTACCTGCAGCGGCGGCCCATTCGCGATGACGCTCTCTACCGCACCTACTTGAGTCGTATGGTCTCCCATTTGACCGACCCGTGGTTCGGTCCACGTTTTGTGTACCAGCACGGTGATCCGCATCCTCAGCTCTATATCGGTAACATCCCCATTCACCTCGATCACGACACGCTCACGGTGGCGAACCGCGTCTACCCTGCCACAGAGGGTTTACTGGAGCTCCTCTTTGAGAAGCGACCCCGCGTGACGTCGATTAGCACAGAAGACAGACGGGCGTACAAAGCCATTTTGGAAGACAGCAACGTCCTTCGCACACAGTTTCAAGGGCGACAAGCTTTGCGTGGACGTAACACTGTCAAGTTCCGTGACTACATCGCCCCCTTGATCTTTCGTCGCCAACACACAGGTCGCGGCTTGCGTTTCGGCTCACGACCGTCCGTCACGTACTGGCGTGATCCCAACACGCTCGTCCGACGCCTGCGGGTGCTCCACGCGTCACGTGCGGCCGGCCACGACGCGCACGACGGTGATATTTATCAAATAGAACAGGAGCTGCGCGCTGCAGGCATTCTGCGTTAAGCATGGTGCGTGGCGCGTCGGTCAGCCACGTGCGTGCCGGTATCGCACGGGAACTCCATGCGCCCGCTCGGAAACGCTACCGTCGTCGCAGGGTGCTCACGCGCGGCCTGGACGATCTATGGCAAGCGGATCTCGTGGACATGCTGGCGTACGCGCGCTTCAACCGGAACAAACGTTACATTCTCACTGTGATCGATGTCTACTCCAAGTTCGCGTGGGCGGAGCCCGTTGCACGCAAAACAGGCGAGCTCGTGACGCAAGCCTTCGCGCGCGTCCTCTCACGCTCCGGGCGCTGTCCGGCGCTCCTCCACACCGACGACGGCAAGGAGTTTTTCAACGCATCCTTCACCCGTCTCATGAAAAACCGCGGGATACGTCACTATTCCACGTACTCCGCGATGAAGGCAGCTGTCGTCGAACGCTTCAATCGCACGCTCAAAGGCAGGATGTGGCAGCGGTTTTCCGCACAGGGCTCGTACAAATGGCTCGACATGCTGCCCGGACTCCTCGCGGACTACAACAGCCGTATCCATCGCTCGATCGGCGTGGCGCCAAAGACGGTCACGAACGATGATCTCATGCACAGTGTCTACGCGGCGGTCAAGCGTAGCGATCCACGGTGGCGGCGCCTGCGCGTGGGCGATCGCGTACGTGTAAGTAAACACAAGACGGTTTTCGCGAAAGGCTACACACCCTCCTGGAGTACCGAAATCTTTACGGTCGACCGCGTCCACCTCTCCAACCCTGTCACCTACACGCTGACCGACGCCTCCGGCCAGCTGGTGGCCGGTAGATTCTATCTCGAAGAGTTACAACGGACCCGATTCCCACAGGACTATTTGGTGGAGCGCGTCTTGCGCAAAAAGGGTCCTTTGCGCTTCGTGAAATGGCTCGGCTTTGACGCGCGGCACAACTCCTGGATTCCCGCCAAAGACATGTACACTTAGCCACACGCCGTCATGTTGACCGCACGTCGCGTCAGGCTCACGCTGCACGTACCTGCCCCCTCCTCTGCCTCTCCCGTCACGTGGTGTCCTCCCACCACCGCTTGTATTATAAGTCCCTCCCTCAGTGACTCCTCACCGCACTGTCTCTCCGACGTCTGCACCGCACACGTCCACCACAACGCTGCGCTGCACGCGATACGGTATGTCCCACGCCAGTCATGTGGAACTTGCGCGTTGCGTCTTGCGCAGCACGCTGCTCGTGGACGTCCAGGGTGTGCAGACAGGGAAGAAGACGTTCACCTTTAAAGAGGTGGGCGTCGTGCCGCTCTCCGCCGACCCGTCGCCCACCCTGCCCGTCGCCACGTACATCTTTCAGGAGCCACGAGCGGTCTCACCTTGGATCAGCACGACAACGGATCCCTTCACGGCGTATGGCGATGAGGTCGACCCCATCCCCTACGAGCACCTTCGCGTCACGCTCACGGACGCTCTGCGCGGGGCCGCCTTCATCTGCGTGAAGGGCTTGCAGAAGGTCGGCTGGCTGCGGCCGTTTGCGCCGCAGGCGTGCATCTTGATCGACTTGGAGAAATGGGGCTGCCCGCGCCTCGAGACCTGTGTGGAGCGCTCCTTGACACCGCACCAGGCGGCGGTGTCGCGCATCACCACGCGTCATCTCATCGCCCTCTTTGACTGGTGTACACATGCTATGCTTTTCCAACGGTTCACACCGTTGGAGATTATCTTGGTGCGAGCTTGCCTGCACAGCGGCGCTGACGCACGAGAGACACGTGAGGCGGACATATGAACCGCCACACCGACCACCACCGCCTCACTTCACTTCTACTTCTCGTCCTCTCGTCATCATGACGCAGCAACACGTTCACTACGTGCAGGGCCGCAAAGACGCCAGTGACGACATCGATCGGGCACTCACGGCGTACATACAGTTTGACAAGGAGAATCTGCCCCTCTCTGCCGTTCCTTCGAACATTCTTCGTCATTTGCCACCCTGTGTCTTCCTGCTCCTTCGTCCTCAAGAAGTGGACTCGGTGTGGAAACGACTACCTGTGCACCTGCGTCGGGAGACCTGCTTCCAGGAGTGTCGCCCCTGTCGACGTCATCATCGGTCCCGTCTCGCTGACGTCTCGGATTTCGTCGCGCCACCTCTCGTCCGTGACTGTCAGCAGTGCCACGCCGCGACGTTGCGCAAGCGCACGAAACGTTCCCACGCCGCTGCCAACAGTGCCACCACCACCACCACCACCACCACCCCCACCACCACCACCGTCACCGCCACCACCGGTGCCGCTCCGCGTGACGTTGTGCAACATGGTGTTTTGTAGTGTGTGTGTGTTCCCCCGACCCTACCACGTGCCGTCCTTTTCGCATGAGACAGTCATCATTCAGCTTGCGCAACACGCAGTGTGTGTGTGTGTGTGTGTGTGTTTGCTGGTCATGACACATTGTGTGTGTGTGTGTGTGGACATGTGTGTGCTCAGCTCACAAAAAAAAAAAAACCATTGTATTGTATATTGTTTGTTTATGATTTGTATATATAAGACAAATATATTCATCATCATATTCATTTCATTGTGATTTTTTATTTGTCTCTGGTGACACCTCTCTGTGCAAAGACATCCCTCGGCTCCTCCGCTTCCACTACATGTCTTCCTTTTCTCATTCTCCTTCCCCTGCCGTCGCACGGTCGCATGCCCCCGTCCGCTCACAGAGCGCGCCACCGTCGCGCGGTCGCATGCCCCCCGTCCGCACACAGGGCGCGCCACCGTCGCACGGTCACCTTTCCCTGCCCGCTCACAGGGCGCGCCACCGTCGCGCGGTCCCCTTTCCCTGTTCGCTCACAGGGCGCGCCACCGTCGCACGCGCGCCCCGCCCAAGCGCGCGCACCTTCCCATCCCCTCGCTCGCCTCCACTTCTAAGCCTGCTGCCGTAGCGCAGGGCTAGCGTGCCGGCCTCCCACACCGCACCTCGCTGGTTCGCGCCCCGGCCGAGCGGGCTTTTTGAAGACCACCTCCCCCTCTTCCTCCTCCCCCCACCCACCCCCACAGCCACCCACGTGCGCTCACACCCCCCGCTGTCGACGTGTGTGCAACAGGCACCACTTCAGCCACGCGCACATCGACGCTACTTCTGGACCAGTGCTGACGTCCTCCCGACCATGACGTCCCCGGTCATGACTTCATGGGGTCATGACGTCACGGGGTCCTGACGTCACCCGGGCATGACGTCCTCGGGTCCTGACGTCACGCGGCCATGACGTCACGGGTCCCTGACGTCACCCGGTCGTGACGTCATGGGGTCATGACGTCACGGGGTCATGACGTCACGGGGTCATGACGTCATCGGGTCATGACGTCACGGGGGCTCGTGACGTCATAACTGGTCCAGAAGTAGCGTACTTCTCCTACTCCTGGGAGATAAGTTTGCCCCTAGATGTTCCTCGAGTCTTGTTAGAATTAGACCCTCAAGTAGCTTGCCCATGGTATCCAAAAGGCAAAGCGGTCTGAACGAGGAAGTCTGATTTTCGGGTTTATTGCCCTTTCGGAGAAGAACGAGCTTCTGTCTCTTCCACCGCATGGGGAATGTTGCGTTCTTAAGGCAGCAATTGAACGTCGATAACAGGCATTCCGGGTATTGCTCTGTCACGATCTTCAACATCTCGTTCGGGATCCCGTCGAAACGCGGCGTTTTCCCGCATTTCAGGGTCGCCGCTGCTTTTCGCAGTTCTTCTAGGGTGAACACGTCTTTTTCGTCAAAGGAAAAGCCGCTCGGTCTTTGTCTTTCCCAGCGATCCCTAGTAGGAAAGAGGTCGTCTATTACTTTCTTCACCCAGTGAGGGTCGTCTAATCCAGGCGTCTTACAGCCCGCTCTTAATTTCTTCGTCACTATTTTGTAGGCCATGCCCCAAGGGTCGTTTTCGGCATCATCTATAAGTTGTCTCCAACATCGGGATTTGCTTCTTTTAATCTCTCTCTTGAGCAGTTTTAGAGACTTCTTATACTGGTCTCTAAGGGAGAGATTTGTCCTAGCTCTCGTCGCTAATCTCGCCTTGACGCAGTTCTTGCGGAGCTCTGCAATTTCTGGTGTCCACCAGTACACCTGAAGCTTGCTCCTAGGGCCTTTGCGTCTGGGCATCGAGGCATTGCACGCGGCTACCACTATGTCTGTAGTTTCCCTGATTATTTCCTCAAGGGATTCCGCGTTTCTCGTCCAGCCAATACTCTTTATCAGCCTAGATTCCTCCAAGGATTCTTTGGCTTTGTCTGCATTTAACCTGTTAACGTTCCAGGCAGCACCGTCTTTGTTACCTCTAGCCACATCATGGTTATACCCCTGATTTGTAGCGACAGAGAACCCTATATACAGATGGTCGCTAAGCGATTCGTCCTCAAGTACCTCCCAATCCATGACGCTCCTACTCAGCTTTGTGGAGCCCATGGTTATATCCAGTACTGAGGAGGCATTCCCTCGTTGGAAGGTATACTTGTCGCCGTTATTTAAAATGACTAGGTCGCTTTTTGCGACAAACTCGCAAACAATTGCTCCTCTTTTGTCTGACCTCGTTTCCCCCCATTCTGGGGATTTAGTATTGAAGTCACCTCCAATAAGAGTTTCGCCTTTTGCTGACGTTAGGCTAGCTTCAAGCTCAGCAATGGCCCTCTCAAATTTCTCACTCGGGTCGCATGGGGGAAAGTAGCAGCTGTAAAACCGAACTCCTTTTACTTCCACCCAGACGAACCCGAACTGCGTCCTCTTAAATGCTTGAACCCTAAGCTTTTTATTAAAAATAATTATTCCAGCTCTTCTCGAGGAATCTTGGTACAGCGTGACCTCGTCGGACGTGTCCTGTTGCTCGCTGACTAGTAGCAAGTCAGCTTTCCTCTCAGTTGCGACCTGGGTCAAGAGGTCTTGCGCCTGCTTGCTTTTCCTCAAGTTAATTTGTATGACCCTGAGCATTCTTGGTCTTATGGAGCTTTCTAGTTGCAGCGATGAATGAGGCACATCTGGTACCTCCTAAAAGATGGTCATCGCTCAGGTTTTTCTCCTTGCATATGATGCAGTGCATTTTGCCTCTGCATTGCTTTGCAATGTGTCCAGTCTTGCCACATTTATAGCATATATTTCTTCTGTCAGGGCCCGAACACATGGATATTAGGTGTCCATACTCAAGGCACCTGAAGCATCTCTTGGGCTGCTGCTGCTTCACCCTAATCGGGCAATAAACCCAGCCTATTTTAACTTTCTCCTCCGCCACCAGTTTACGGGCTAGATCTACTGGCAGAAGGATTGTCGCTATCTGCGCCCTGCCGTATCCTTTCCTCAAGCGGCAGGAGTTAGCGATCTGCTCACTCTGTATGCCTATTTTACGGGCGACAGCCTCCACTACTTCTTCGACGACTACAGTTTCGTCGATGTCACGAATTTCAACTAAGTCTTTCGGCGAAAGTAAGTTCACTTTGGCTTGAGTACCTATGGCCCTTTCTACTGCCTCATTGAGAGAGGCTACGTTTCCATTCTTGCCCAGAACTATTAATAGTTCTTTCTTCTGAGTCCTGCGAATAGACAGGATCTCCGCGCCTTGCGTCTTGGGATCTACGTCCTTCTTCATCTTCTTAATTATGTCGGCATAGGATTCCCCTTCCTTGGCCGATACTTTAATCGCCTGGTTCTGCGGGCGGCTTCTCTTCGGTTTAGCAGCCTCAGTTTCTTTCTTCCGGTTTTTCTTCCTGTGTTCCCTCGGAACCAGCCATTCCTCTGTAGCTTCACTTGTTGCGTCTGCTACAATATTTGCAACGTTCTCCTGCCCGCACTCTTCAACTGGGGGGCGAGGAGCCTTATCTTTCTTCTTCTTCTCCTGCCTACAGTCTTCAACTGATGGGCAAGGAGCTTTATGGTTCTTCTCCTGCCGAGCGAGACCTTTAGGCTTTTCAGCCACAGTATGGCTCGTCGGGCAGTTCCGGCTTTTCTCTTCATCGAGGAGCTGTTGCCAGAACTCATGTTCTTCTGCCATAGCTAGACATTTGTTTTTCATAATGTCCACTTCTTCTATGGCTTTCGCAAGTGATTCTTTCACTGCGGTGGGGTTGTTCCTCAGCATGTTGTTCCCAACTACACTAAGGTTTCCGGCCAAAGTTTCCAGTACCTTCAACTGGGCCTTTTGCAGCTGTTCCATTGCCTTCCACCTGTCCCACAGCAGGTCCGAAACAGCTCCTGGTCTAGATCTCTCGCCAGGATCCCTGGTCCTCCTTCCGGAAGAATCTCCATTTGTGGCATTATCTGACACGGATGCCAAATGGGCCACATCCGTGCCATTGCAGTCGCTGGATGACGACCGCCGGGGGCCTGCTTGCCCACCCCCGGCTGCCGGTACTGGGGCTCCGATCCCCTGCACCGTAACGGTTGATCCTAAGGGACCTTCCATAGGGATTTTTTTTCTGGGGCTCCTTCCCATAGCGTTTTTGAGCTACCGCCAGCTTAAGGAAACGGGAGAAGAGAAGGGGGCAGTGGAAAAAAGTTAGAATAGAAGGGTAAAGTAGAAACGACTCCCTAGCCCTCGCAAACCTAATAGCGTCGGGGTCAGAAACACAAGAGTTGGCCGATAGGAAGGTTGGCCTATAGGACAGAGAACAGAAGTGTGCCACAAGTAAGTGGAAATAATGACACACCAAGTTAGAAGTGGGAATTACCGGATATTTAGGGGAGTGACAGCGGACAGCTGCTCCGATTAGTCGCCTTCTACGACAGATGACACATCTACTTAGGTTAGGTTATACTATATGGATTAAAGGATTTTCAAGACTGTTTTGCACGGTAGAAATGCTCACAAATTAAATAATCAATTACAATTATGCAATAAGATTTCAAAATGAATTATAAATACCTCCACTGCTGGATGGGCGAAAATCCAAGCGATGTATTACCTACCTCCAGTCTTCTTAAAATCTTCCAAAAAGCCGAAAATGAAATTTTAGACACGGCAAATAAATGTCGGGGCACGATTCACTCTATTTAAAAGGCATGACATTCTAAATATTAACAAAAAGCTGAAAAATGTTGCCTGAATCAGCACCTGAGCAGCACGTAACCATGTAACAAATCGAAGCCACCGCCACAGCCACAAGCCACAAGCCAAAGCCACTTATATACTCTCTGGCCACCGCCTACATCTGTAGCGGCACAACGGAGAAAGACGCGAAATGCCGTGTGATATTCCATTGGGGCTGAGTTAGAAAAATAGCACTATACATAATGTCTGGACTATTGGTACTTCCTTTAATAATAAAAAACAGACGATTCTGGATAGCTGTGATATGATAATATCGCCGTTAGATTCAATAATTAATTTTGAAAATCCATAATTTTCATTTCAGGAACCCTTAATTTTTTTCTTAAAGTGATGGCAACCATGATGCAAGAAGATTCGTACAGCATGGTGGCACTTCTGTCTTTCTTATGTTTCTTTGACGTCTGTGAACTTGGTTGGTGGCGCGGAGTATTTTAGATGCATTTTCGAGAAAGGTGTACGACAATACAACGATTTTTAAGTGTAAATCGTATGATATGCGGTACGTTCTATACAAATATTACATTCTTTTCTTGTATGATCATTAAAAGTTCGTGTTCTTCTACCCCTACTTGCTCAAGTGTGTGATGTGAATAATGTCGGCTCAAGTGTATGTCAGTATGTGTATCAACTTGGAGGGAATGATTACTGCCTATATGGCTATTTTTATGATATAAGTCCTGGCTGAAGAGTGAATATTCTTTATAAAATATTATCAGGAACGAAAGATCATCGATGGGCTGAAGTCTAGTGTACGGTGCAACCTAAGGAAGTCATTCAAACCGGCCCTTCGCGCCGCTCCGGCGAGGGGGAAAGCCACGGTGGAGGGGACGAGGGGTATTTGGGGGATTATGAGGGGAACCTTTCGGCAGGGAGGGGTGGGGAGAAATACGCATAACTTATTACATACTTATAAAAAGCAAAGTGTGGGCGGTTTCGGCGGCGAGGCTGCCGTGCGCGCGCGCGGCAGCCTCGCCGGCGAAACCGCCCACGCCTTCGGCGTGGGCGATTTAAATAAATTGTAATAAATACACTATTGAAATAATTTTAATGGTTCGTAATAGGTCGCGGACGTGACGTCATAAGTTAGGGGAGGCAATTTCTTGTCTGAGTTTCATTCCGAAATACTGGTTGGAACATGGTGGGTGTGCGACTGATTTTCTGTGTTGGGGTAGCTGTTGTGCAGTTACGTTTCTTTCGTTCTTCAAATTCTTCGTGATGTGTGTTTTTGAGTATCGAGTGTTTGTGCTACGATTGTGAGAATAAATGCGGTTTTTTTTTACGCGTTGCGCCGGAAAGGGTGTGTGGCTGTAATTGAATGGGCGCAAGAACGTGGTTTGATTGCTGCAGGCTTTTCGTGTCCTTTATGTAAGTGTCCGATGAGGTTGCCCAAGCGAAAGTAATTAAGTGATGTTTTCGAGTGGAAGTGAAGCAAGAAAGAGGCCACTTCTCATGCGCGAAAGTGTTCAGTGCGGGAGGGGTCATTGTCGCGGGAAGCATGTTGAGTGTGATTCAGATATCAATTTTTGTCTTTCCTTGATGGCGCCTACCTTAAAAACCGCCTTTCGGTAAGTTTTATTCATTTCTATCAGAGCGCGTGGCGTAATTTGAGGGAGGGCTTATGGGGACTCCTATCGTCTTCCTCCTCCTCCTCCTCTGCCCCCTCCCACCGCTTCACCTTCCCCTCCCCTCCCCTCCCCTCCCCCCTCCGCCACATCGCTTCTCTGAGGGTGTACCGTACACCCTACTTTAACCCATCGATGTATTGTAGGAAAAGTTTCATGTTTAGTTTGAGTTCCGTGGATTAGCATCATCTGTACTTATAAACAAAATTACTTTTGTGCATTGAATGCCATTGATTCACGTGTCTTTACAAGTGTGCAACTTTAAAAGGAGATACATCCAATGAATCCAATGAATTTGAGTTGTGGAAGAAATACAAAAGAATATCACTAGTAGCCCGTGTTTCAGATAGGATGTCTGGAAATTATCTTAAAATTATACATTTTATTTGTATTAATGTAGCTTAATTGATTTGCAGGGTGAATTTGTTTTTGGGGATACATTGTGAGGCGTTCTCATAAATATATGTACGTAATGTACCCATATCTATATATAACAATTATAAAGTTCATAAAAGACTATATTGAGCTTTTTAATAACCAAGACATGTGAAAACGAAATTTATGTTAGTGGAGTAAAAATAGATTCATTAACAACTCATTTCATTGGTAAAGTAGCTAGCAACATTAACAGCTTTTACATTGCAGTTTGATATCAGTGAGGGGGAAAATTCAATTCAACCTTATATAGTTGACTGGTTATAGTGAATGTCTGGGGACTAATATTTTTGGTTCACTTTATTCAATATCAAAATTGAACAGAATTTCTCCTTAATGATTAAATTTATTAATATGGAAATAAAGGAAAATGTAAATATCTTTATTTGACCTAAAAAAATCAATTATTTTCAATTGTTTGCTTCATTTTTCATGAATAATTTTTCAAGATCCTTCTCCTGAGTCCATGCTTTCTCCACACTTGATTCTGCATTGTCCACAGTCTCTAAGTATTGTAATGCACTCTTGACACCCTTCAGTGCCTCTTGCACTGTTGGTACACCATCCCATTCTCTGAAGGCACTTTTACACTCCTTATAACATACAAGATCCTTTTGGTAGTGGCATGGTGCAAACAGCTTAAGAAACTGATCACTGGATGAAACTTTCCAGGTCCGCTACCTACACCTCATGGGAGACTTCGGATAATAATCTTTGGCCGATGATATTTTTTTCCAAGCTGCTAGTGTTGGAATTTGTGGCACTGAGGCAACATATTTTTTTTTTTTGTCCAGGAGGGAATTAATTTCGAGGATGTATTTCCTACATTCACTATAGCAGAGGTGTAGAGTTCACTGTTACTGAAACTTCTTGTGCTTGTTTGTAATGTAAGTGAAACAGAACCAGAGACTTAGGTTCACTATATGCCTATAACTGGAGTTGACGGTATTAGAAAATTACAATTTCTATGAGTATAGGCCTAGCTATGGAGTAAATTATGCAGATGTATAATATTTCTCTAATACATTACACTGTAATTACAGTTGTTGGTTTGGTTTTTGTGATATCTTTGTCATAAAGCATATGTCACCAAGCCCAGGGCTGTGGTTTGGAGATAGTCAATTTAAAATAGATCATAATGAAAGATTAATAATTTTAGGTATTTCTTACTCCTACAAGAATCTGTAAAATAATTGGACTTTTTCATAATTACTCGAAAGTTTAAATTGACTTTAACTCAAATTACATTTTTTTACCAGAATGACTGAAATTTATTTTTGGTATATTGGATAAAAGTGTGAATAATTCTATTTCTTAGATGAAATTAGTTTTAATTTAATTTATGTAGTCTGTATATAGCAATTTTTCAAGAATCCTAATTCTTCAATGTTTTTTGTTCTTGTTTAGATGAATAGTGAAGTTGCTGAGATGATTTTGAATGATTGCCCCACTGATTATGGAAGTGAGGAAGATCTCATGGGTGTATTTGATTTGGTTTATTTTTATTGTCTCTTAAATAAGAGACTTGGCTTCGTCCAACTGAAGACTTTTGTTTGTTATTCTTCAGCTGCCAAGGAACTTAATGGAAGGGGTTTTTATTGTATGGTGCACGAGAACATAAATCAGTTTATAATTTTAGTCTGTGTGCATGAATGAATGCATGAATTCTGCATGAATTCTAGTGAAGGTAAAAATGAAAAAAATATCAGTATTGTGGTGTCTTGGGAGAATAATATAGAAGAAAGCTGACCACTTTCTTACATTATTGGCATACTACATATAAATTTGAAGGAAGAGTTACACATCTGATGTGTAAAGTACATGATGTTTCCTACTATAACTGAAGCAACAACATTAGTTAAAATGACAGCCATCTTCATTTTGTTCATGTAATGAACTTGCACTGCAAAATATGTCAGTAAGTTTTCTTTATATTTCAATAATTTCTCCTTGGAATGTTTTGCCAGTTAAATAAAATTTTTGATTTGTTGATTTGCAGATCTTGAACTGTTGATATCTACTAAAGGAGGGAACTATTGCATTTATCGCTATTCTTAATGCATACTTCACGATAATTTCTGGAGGGCTGAAGCAAGTGTTCCAGTGGTGAGCAGAGAAGACAATAGTCTTGTGTTCATGACCACAATTGAATGAGAATTGAGTCATTTTTGTGATGTTTCATTTTCAGCATAGTAAGCATTACCTTTTAACCTTGAACCAAATTCTTGTGCTTGGAATTGCTGTGCACAAAAATAAGTGACTAGTAAAAAGTGAAAATTCTTGAGTCAATTAGAGAAAATAAATCCAAAGTACTGTTATATTCATGGGACAATTGTACAATTACGGTTAACCATCCGAGAACATAGGATTTCTTTACTATTTAATGTATGATCTTTCTTTTTTTATGGGAAACTGGAAGTTGTGAGTTAGATTTTTTAGATGTCACTTTTCCACCAATGGAGTGATGTGTCTGGACAATTGTGGTTCCTTGTGTAATAATGTTGTAGTTTTGCTGCATGTATTTCATAAACAACAAATCTGAAACGAACAAGACTACATGACAACAATTAGGTGTGCAGAAGTTTTGAGTCTGTGGAACCGTTATAGAATAACTTTGAAAAATTGTTGCTGATAAAAGAATACCTGACTCAAATATCAATCTCAAAATGTAATTAGGTAAACAGGTTCTTTGACTTGTATTTTTCATACATTTTCTATTTAAAATTGAATTACTGTGAGAATTTCACTTTAAAGTTTCTTGTGACTTGATTTTTAATATTTAAGATGCATTGTTTTCAACCTTTTTTATAGCTAATAGAACTTGTCCATCTACATTTTGTTTGTTATCTTTAAATTTAGAAAATGTGACTTGCTGGGAAGGTCTCTTAATGTTAATATTATGTAACACATCATTTTGCAATGGTTTTATAACTTACTTTCATGAGTTCAGTGTTGGGACTCTACTCCAAAATGGAGGTGTATGTTTAATGTATCGCATCCAACTCACTATAATGTGTTTCAAAAAAAGCATAAATCTATTCTGTTTCTCAATAATTAATTAATGAAGGTTACTTGCGCTCATTATATACTATTTTATCCAGTATTACTTTGTAAATCCTCATTTATTTTGTTGTAGCTTTATTCTCTAGTGAATTAAACATTTTAAATCCAAAAATGAGAATATCACTTCTTTGCTATTTCATTTGAAGTACTATGTATGGTACAGCCAATTTGTGTAAGCCTCCTTGACAACAATAGTATTAAAACAATGAAAGATATGTTCCAAATGAGCATACATAAAATATTTTGATACTTTATTTTAACTTTCTCAGTTTCATTTGCACAGTAGTAATGGATAAAATAATTTATAGCACTTTTGAGTAAAGATACTAGCTAATAAGAACAAGCCTCCTTGGCTCTTATCACTACCTCAGGTTCCAATCTTTTTAACTCTTGAATACAATCATATTTTATTAGCACCTGCTTTCATGAACATAAAAATGATATTAGTGTTTTACATATAGGCTTTCAATGTAGACATTGGGTTGGCATTGTGGATCAACAAATTAAGCACCAATTTTGGGAAATCAACAGTCTTATCATTACTGATGAGTTTGACAGTAAACTAGAGGTATTCAGAATATCAGATCTTTTTCTTCATAAATAGCGTTTATGCTATTATAAAACTGTGAGCAACATCCTTTAAGAATGCATTGAATTAAACTTAAAACTCTCTAAAGCAGGACTTCTCAACTGGTGGCCTGCTGGATCTTTTTGTGCGGCCTGCGACTGCCTTGAAAAAAATCAGTATAACAACCAAATGCAATACAATTGCACAATTCATCTTATTTTTATTTAATATATTTGTTTTCTCGTATATACATTAATCATTAAGTACGTTGAATAAAAGTTGTAACTAATACATAGTTGTTTCAGTATAATCTCAGTAGTTAGGGTAAAAAACATCTTAAATTATGATGCATCCCGCAGCTTAACTAGAATTTGATATGTGGCCCATAAGCCCTTCTAAGCTGTACAGCCCTGCTCTAAAGAATGTCTTTTGGTCATTTGATGCATAATGCTGTCCATTTGAGAAAGAAAGGAAGGAGAAGGAAAAAAGAAAGAAAAAAGAAGAAGAAGAAGAAGAAAAAAAAAGAGAGAGAGAGCATAAATATCTGGAAATCAATGAATTGGAAATGAGATTAATGTGAAATGTTATTACAGACTTGAGGTTGAGTTTGAATCATTGTATCATACTGAAAATTTTTACACCAAGTTTGAAAATTGAGTTGTGGAAGTAAATGTTATTTACACTAGGCCCCTTCTCATAGTTAAAATTAACTGCATTTAGGTGTGTACTGATAATGCTTATTGTAACACACAAAATGTAATGAATAGACATCGAATGTTTAGGCACTAAAAAATCGTCTTTAGGCACCTAAAAAGGCACTGAAAATGTCAAGAATAAGGAGAAAAAAGGCACTGTCATAAATTACATTCACAATAAAATTAAAAATTATTTGTAAAAATCCATACATATTTACAACTCTTCTACATTTTATTCTTAATAGTTTCCATTGCAATATATTACCAGTAACATTTCAAGGATCGCAATTTCAAATCTGCAATGATTGGGAGACAAAATCAGTTTAAATACAGGGAAGGATTTCTGAACACCTACAGATGTGTCTGGCATGTATTTTAGAAGTCTAACATTAGTAGCACTGAAACCTTCTGGGAATTTACATTTATTTCCATGCAAAAGGTGCCCTCGGTGTATTGTCAATCGACCATTTTCTCTGAACATGGCTAGTATTTATGAAATAGGAAGACGGAGAAAAATATGTCGGAATACTTTCAGGAATTCTCTCATATTTCAAAATACAAATACATGAATTGAAGGTTTCTTAATGAATGGTCAGATTGGACCATGGCAGATTTTCTGATATCTTAGCAATGTACATAAAAATAATACTTTAAAGGCAAAAGCGTGCAATAATTCTAAAGAAAAGGCATTTATGCTAAAATAAGCATTATAAAACTTGGTCATATGTCATCATTTGTCATGATTCATGCTCATATATTATCAGCCTTTAAATATGTTCGCTAGAAAACAATAGGCATTTCCCTAAACATCCGATGTCTAGTAATGAATCCATTGCTTACTCTGCTAGTTCGAAGATTTAAAACGGACTCCCACATGGTTGGGACGCGATATACTTTGTCATAAAATGCTTTGGAAATAATGCATTGTGCAGATTCAAGATTGTTCTTGGTTGATCGTCTCCAACTAACTCAGCTTACTTAGCAAAGTGACGACTGGGCTCTAAAATTTCAGTTTCAGAAGAAAAAAATCTTTCTTTTTTCTTCCTTTGTTTCCTTTTCTCAAAGCTATTGCTTCAAGAATGGATCAAAATGAAGCGCCTATTGGAATATTTTTAGATCTGAAGGAAATCGGAAAATTTTTAGACCGGAAGCTTATAAAGTTATTGATGTAACATTGCTCTAAAAATTACCTTCATATGGGATTCGTAGCACTGCCCTAGATTGGATAACCTTGTTCTTTAAACATTGATCTCAAAGAGGAAAAATATCTAACTGACAAGACAGAACATTATTTGCTTACCTTTTCAGTTCTTTGCCAATTGATCATGGGATCCTGCAAGGTTTGATCTTAGGTCCTATCCTTTTTCTATGATGCCTAAATGATGCACGCACGTTCATTCAAAATGGAATAACCGTTCTCTTCGCCTGTGATACAAATGTACTTTGCAGAATAGAAACAATAAATAGAATGATTTCAGAAGTTTCAAATTGGTTTTGTAATAACAAATTAATAGTAAATGAAGGAAAAACAGTTTCAATGAATTTTTGCATTTCAAATAAAGAATTTCATGCTTCATTGAAATTGAACAATATGCAATTAGCCTGATGTTATGGTAACAAAATTTCTCTCAATTCAAACCTCAAATGGAATATACACGTATCAGAATTAAACACTGAATTAAGTTCATTAGGTTACGCATTCAGATTTCTTTGAAATTCTGTCAGTCTTTGTGCAGCGCATTGCTGTATTTTACATTCCCACCTGAGATATGGCATAATATTCTGGGTAAGCTCATCCTGTAGTACCCAGACCTTTGATTACAGAAAAAAATTGAATAATAAAAAAATACCATCCATGTGATTCCTGCAAGGCTCTCCACGTTGTTTGGAATCTTAGCAATGCCTTACCTATTTATTTATGAACCTATAGTTCCGTATCAAAACGGACTTAATGGTGGTAACATTTTCTCATGCAGTACTAATATTTACAATTACAACACATGTAGGAATCACATTCATCAGGTGTCAGTATCAACACTCACTACAAGAAATCCATGTATAATACATGGATTTTACTTTATATAACACATTACCAGATGACATAATACAGTTAAAATTGGTACTCAGATTTAAGTTGTAAGTAAATTTTATTCTGCTGTGTAAATATTTCTAACAATTAGAAACTATAGTAGTAGTACGTCTGCAGATCATGCATGACCTCTGGTGATATTGTGTGTGGATATTCGCGGCAATCATGGTTGCCATCCAATGTTTGTTCTTGCTGTTCTTTGTACAGTTTCTGCTACTAAGCTCCTCCATTTGCCATGGTTAGATGTTGCTCTTATGGCTTCAGTCCATTTTAATTTTAATGTTCTATCGATTTCATCTGCCCATGTTCTCCTCCTGCCTCTGCCTCTGCTGGCTTCAATAGTCCATAACATTAGCTCTTTTTCTAGAGATATTTCCCTTCTCATTATGTGTCCGAAATATTTTTAATTTATATCCTGTGGCTACAGCTATAAACGAAGAGCCTGGCTTGATTTCTTCCAAAATTGATGTGTTTGTATGTTTGGCAGTCCAAGTTAACAACTTCCTCCACACCCATAGTTCGAAGGTGCCTAATTTTCTTGTGTCTTCTTTCTTCGAAGTCCAACTTTCACATCTGTAGAGTACAGTGGGGAATACCATAGTATTAATAATGTTGATTTTAGTGTTCTTAGATATGTCCACACTCTTCATAATTTTCGTTACTTTGGACATTGCTACCTTGCCGAAATCGATTCTTCTTTTAATTTCGTGTCTTGAGTTTCCAACCTTGGTGATGTATGATCCTAAGAAGTTATACCCCTTAGATATTTTGATATTTTCCCCGAGTATTGATAATGTTGGCTTCTTCACCAAAGCACATGATTGTTGATTAGAAACTATACTGTTTATCAAAAAGAAAAATTATGATTTTAATATTGAAATAGGGTCATTCCACGGAAAACAGGGGGGGGGGGCATCAAAACTCGACCTCCCAAAATTAGCTAATTTTTTTATATTTGTTTCTTCTTAGAGTAAATATGCTTTCTGTGAAATATTAATCAATTATTGCCCATTGTTACATCACAATGGAGGGTTTAAGTTTTACGCATTCGCATTGCACGTCTGTGTTATTTATTTTTTCCTGATTCTATTAAAAGAAATAATTTGATTTTCAAAACGCTGTTTGTTAGAGTACAGATAGGCGAATGTTTTCACTTCATATTGATATTTAGCGTACATTTGTTGTTAATAATTAAGCTCAAGACATTATTAATAAATTAATAATTCAAAATGCAATATTTTAATTCAAACGAAAAAAAATCAGTTAACAACGATGGATATATGTAGGCAATCCTAAAAATTTCAAGACGGAACAATGAAAACTAAGACCGTTAAAAAATTAAAACTTACCGCGACATTAGCGCGCCGCCCCGTCGTTCAACAGTGCAGCGCGCCGCATCACTTTTGCACGCTCGCTGATGAGTCCTCGTGCTGAAATTTGCGTCGAATCACAACTTGTCTGGGAGATTAACATGAAGATGAAAAATGTTTCAGAGAAATGCAAGTTTCTCTAACTGGTACAACACAATGAAAGCCTCGTGTTCCCGGAATAGTCCGTAGTCCCGCAAACCTTTCCTCTAACATTTGGGCTTCCTCTTCATGTTCATCGTTTGTTGTGAAACGAAACACAACTCCTTGAATATGGCATTTTGCCCATTCATATAGTTCTTTTGGAGTGGAGATATGAGTCCCTTGGAGGCTAGCGTACGCAGCTAATCTCTTCACAGTACCACCTACGCCGTCACAAGGGCCTTTGCCATGGTTGGTAGCGAAAAAATGCCATTCTGCCAAGATGCCGAAGTCTTCTTGTGATTTGCAATGTTTGAGAAATTATTTTTGTTTTTGTATTGCCCTGCGGCTCCATCACTGAAATAATACATTTTTTTTAATTTCAGAAAAACTTTCTTGCAAATACTCAATGAGTTTCTTTTGAAAAAGGTGTACTCCTGCACTATAATGAATTAAATAATCTGATATTATTTACAAATAAAAATTCGATAAATCACCGTTTTCGGAATTTTCATAATAAACAAGAAATGGGTGAATTGTAGCCTGCACATCACTCTAGTGACAGCCCTAGATAGCATCTTGGGTTACAAACTGAAATTTTCTGAATAATTACTAACAATAATAAATTCTCCTTGTTGGATGACAGTTTTCGGATGCTGCAAATAGCTTCACTGTGCCTTTGCTGTAAAATTATGAGACTTGAATTTTTGAAGATTGATGATGTAGTTTTTCAGAAATAACTTTGATGAACTTTTTACTAAAATCATCTTGGCCCTGTCAGTTGTAGTCCACTTCTTGGAAAGTATTTCTTCGATGAGATTCGTCTGTAGACATGACTTTAACGTTTCACGAAGATTTGAAATATCTGGGCACTTCTCACAAGTGTTTTTACGTAGCAATTTGATGAAGGATTGCTACACACAATTTCCAAAACAAGATCACTAATGCTGCCGATGATTGGTTGTACTTTCATGCATTAATTTCGTGTTTTCGCAAATAACGCACATACAAACATTATGCGTACCTGGAGTTCCTGCAAGTACACAGTTCTTTGGCCTTAGAGATGCGAAAGTTGAAAAACCTATTTTATTATTTGGATGCCTTTTCTTGAATTCTTTATGAAGTTCTCTCAAATTAGCTAGAAGTCACTTTTGCTTTTTAACTTTTTTATTTCCTTCCTTAACACATTTCGTATCTTTCATACCAGCCATGATTCTGCTTATATCATCTTCGTGATAAAAATTTGTTACAAGTTTTATCACATTATCTGAGAGATGCCGTTGATATTTTCTATCTGGAATTGCCATAATGCCCTTTTGCATTTGAGTTAATTTGGCAACACGAGCTACATGAGTAGAAACTCCGAATTCAGTCTTTATTTTGTATTCACTCCCAGCTTTTTGGTAGGCAAGTTAGAATCATGTACTTTTCATTCGCAGTTTTGACATTTGAAAATTTATCTTTTAATTGGCAAATCATTTCTTCTACATTATTTTTCTCATCAATATTAAAAATCTCATTTACCACTTCACTAACAGCACTAGCTTTTCTTCTGGCATATGATTTGACCAGTGGAAGTTTAAAATTTGAAACGGGGGAATGACCAAAAGGAGTTAAAAGTTGGTTTAAAGAACTAACACTCGCATCTTGCTGATTTTCATGCAGATATTCGTTGTCACTTGTAGATTTGCTCACCTCGGATTCTTCTTCATTTTCAACAGGATTGTATACAGTCATTTTCGATATTTTAAAAAGACAGCCATCACAAATTGAATCACCAACCACTAAGTGCGGAATCTTTTTACCAGTGGCGTAGCGTCAGGGGACGCTGAGATGCTGAGCATCCCCGTATATAAGAACTGTATTGATAATCTTACAAGTGGTCTGTTGAGCGAATCACGTATTGTATTAATTTAAAATTGATTTCCTATGATTGAATTCGGCGGGCTGTTGAAGCTGGCCTCTGATTGGTTGGAAGCTAAAATACTTCAGCGTCTGCCGCCAGATTGCGACGAGCAATGACGCATGCGCAGATGGCGAGGTCCCCCTCTCCCCTCTTCACCCCTGGCCCAGAGAAACCCGACTGCTTTACGCTAGCGTTTACTGCGGAAAGAAGCTCGTTTGTGCACGAGAGCGCAGCACACTTCAGGCGGTCAGTAAATTATCTTTCTCTCTCTCACTCGGGAGTCCCTGCTTGGTCATGGGTACAAACTGTAGAAATAGTGCCTGACTACTATTTCTTAATTAATATCCAAGAAATTGTATTATCTCTTAAATAGATTACATATTATTTAAGTCTGCAATGTATAAATTAACAAATGGTCTTATTGCCATTCGTGTATAAGAATTAAAGCTGAGCCATTGTATAATTTGCTTTCAAGACATCGGCAGCCCTTGACTGCTGTGAGGATTTTGTGGGAAGCGCCTACACCGTCGTAAGCAATCGAGATCGTGGAAGTAGTCCCAGTGTATCTGCCTTGTGTTGCGTTCGCCTGTAAGACGAAGTAGTTGATAGTGACATTTTGTGTGTTATTGTTGAGCATCCCCAAACGTGTGAGTCACGCTACGCCACTGCTTTTTACGCATTTCCTTGGTCACCTTCCTTTTCCCGATTTGACTGTAATGCTTCTGAAGTTCAAAAGGGTTGCAGCACCGCAAAGTATTCCACCGTTTTTTTTTGATTTCGGCATTTTAAATAAAGCTTTTAACGTACAATTTCTTTTCTATCCAATACACAATTGAATCACAATGAATACGACTTACTTGCCCAATGGCCAGCGTTCGACTGAAACAAGCTCCCTAACTCAACGAAATCGCACGACAACATCCAGAGAGTGACGAAAGTGTCATGGACAAAGACTTTTATTGCTATACGCCTCATCAGCCCTTCCTGAAGGTCCCCCTTGTACCCGACCTTCAGTGATCCCAAAGCGCCCATCACACACTCAGGCCTAGTGTTGGACAGAGCAGCTGGAGTGGAGCGATTATGACCCTTAAAGACGAACAAGTTCGGTATTATTTATTTATTATTTATTAATCAAATTGACAACAGGCATTATGCCCTGTACATTAATACAAAATACCATTCACTCAACAATATCTGACATTATTATAATTATGATGTTTAGTAACTATAACTTAAAAAAATAAAAAAATGTAATTCATGTAATTATGTTTGTCAACAATTTGACAGTATAACAATTATAATTTCTATTTGAACTTTAATATAACTCATCTTGCTTTAATTTTGAAATTACTAAAAATTAGAATTAAAATCATTTTCAATTATGAGTGAATTCGCCATTCTGGCAAGACGAGGTATAGTTGAGTTGAACATTGAATTAGATTTACAATTGTATTCTTTCAATAAAGGTGCGTGTCTAACATTGAATAAGTTTCGACGGTATTACAATTATCATTTCTATTTGAACTCTAATGTAACTCGTCTTGCTTTAATTTTGAAATTGCTAAAATTGGAATTAAAATCATTTTTAATTATGTATGAATCCGCCACTCTGGCAAGACGAGGTATAGTTGAGTTGTACATTGAATTAGATCTACAGTTGAATTCTTTCAACAAAGGTGCGTGTTTGACATTGAATAGGGTTTCATAGGGGATAAACAATTCGTTAATTGATGGACAATTTATCGAACCTTTCAAAAGTTTGTACATAAATATCACATCATGTAGACTGCGTGTAGATTTCAAAGTGGGGATTTTTAACATTTCTGAGATTTGAGTATAATCATGATTAATCATAGGATTAGGTATATTTATCTTAAAAGCCACATAAGAAAAAAAATTGTTGAATTGTTTCTAACCTGTTGATTATATAAGACGCGCTTGGTGACAAAATTTGTGAGCAGTACATCAATTTTGATTTCACCAAAGAATTATATAATATAGCAAACGTATTTGGAGATTTGAATTCGGCAGTTTGTCTTTTTATAAAACCAAGTGTTTTTAATGATTCGCTTATCATGTTATCAATGTGTAATTTGAAATTTAGGTTTCTGTCAATTATCACTCCCAAGTCTTTAATGTGTGTGACAGTTTCTAGGTTAATTCCATTTATGGAATAAATGTAATCGATGTCATTTTGATTTTTATTACATCTAAGTACTTTACATTTATTTATATTTATGTATGTTTTGTTATCTGTACACCAATTGACTAGATTTATCAGATCGTGCTGTAATAAGTCAGAGTCATTTACGTTTTCTATAACACGCCAGAATTTACAATCATCTGCATAAAGGTTAAAAGAAGAATGATGAAAGGCGTCAATTATATTATTTATATAAATTAAGAAAAGTACTGGAGCGAGATGAGATCCTTGGGGTACACCTGATTTACTCATGTATGGTTGGGATTTGAATTCTTTGTAACGCACTATTTGGGTTCTGTTTGTCAAATAATTACATAACCATGTCATGGAGATTCCATTTAAGTTTAAAGTTTCGATTTTTTATAATAATAAAGCTATATAAACTTTATCGAAGGCTTTAGTAAAATCAGTGTAAATAATATCTACTTGTTTCTTATCTTCGAGGGCCTTACGAACTTCATAACTAAATTGTATTAAATTGGTTAATGTCGATTTGCCTTCAACAAAACAGTGTTGTTCAATTATTTTTGTTTCAATCTGAGGCTTTATATAGTCCAAGATAATATTTTCAAAGACTTTTTATTTATTTATTTATTTAAAGTAATATACAGGCAACAGTACAAACTGATGAGGCCTGAATCGGCGCTAATACAATTCATTGAAGATATATCACATCATAATAATTAACATCACATGCACATATAAATGTAATATCACATATCACAATAATAATAATTTAACAAGTTTGACACAATTCTTGGACAGGAGGAACAAAGTCTGCATATCAATGGAGTCTATGGTCTTCCCCGTTGAAGAGATCATCATAAACTCTTTTGAAGATCTGGAGACTAGGAGCCGACACCACGTCCTGGGGCAATGTGTTCCAGGTGTCGACAACTCGGTTGCCGATGAAGTTTTTGTACTGCACAAGATTATATCTAGATTTTACCAGCTTCATGTCGTGACCTCGTAATTGTAGGTTTCCAGAGCGCTGAAAAATACTAGTAAGATCGGAGTTGTATTGCCCTTGCAAAATCTTGAATGTTTCAAGCTAACTAACCAATTAGGGTATTGCCACTATTAGGGTATTTTGGAGACATTGTCATGTGGTTATTCAATTAATTCCAGTTCATTTGGGGAGTTTGTCAAGGTCGCGAAGCAAATATTTGCAAATGGTACGCCATGCCTGCAACAATGCATAAGGTCCTGGTGCATGGAGAAACAATGATTAAATTTTGTATTTTGCCAATATGTCAGCTCTCTGAAGAGGCTCAAGAAGCCCGGAATAAAGATGCTTTCAATTTCCGAGAGTTTTTCACAAGGAAACGTTCAAGAGAAACTACTAATACACAATAGTCCTTTCTCCACAGCTTCTTAATGTCTTCTGATCCATGTATTTGCAGCCTGGGTAGAGGCCACAAAAGAAAAGTACATTGTTTATTAGAGGAAGTGCAAAATCTTTTAGCTACTCCTTTATCTGATGAATGTGATGACACCTCTGATTCGGACTTATTTGAATATTGTTAATTCGAAGCTAAAAGTCTAATATTAAAGCCCAAATCAGAATTTTTTAACGAATGGTAATAGTATTTAAACTTATATGCACGCAGTCGCCGTCAGTGACGTCAGATCCAACTCGGGCGGCGTCGAGTGGATTCTCCACCTTACCTGATCAGGTGCCGGCCAGCTCAGCGATGGAGAATCTGTACATTTTGGTTTGGGAGGATGGGCATGGCTCGACTCTTCCCTTTAGAATGGGAACACGTTTCTTATTTTAAATAATTGAATGTTAATGATAATTGAATTTAGTGATTTTGATGAATGAATTTAATGATTTTGGAGGTTGTGATTTAACTCTTCAAATTTAGTAAATCTTTAACCTATTTTCGTCGCGTTAGCTCAGCGAACGCATTTTTGCGTCGTCTTAAGACGCAGCAAAGCAAAACAAATTTTACACTTCGTCTTAAAACTAATAACACTAAACAATTTGGATTAAAATTGACTTGGGAAGATGGCCAGGCGCGACCGTTCATTCCCAGTAAAGAATTTATGCCATGCAAAACAAAAAAAAGTCTCAAGTTCAGTAGGTCGCCGTACGAAGGCGAATGCAATGGGTCGGAGCTCGGCCGCGAGGTTTAAATCACCAGAACGGGCGTCGACCTCTGGGGGTGAATGTCCGTGACGTTCCTTTCCATTCACTGCAGACGGGGCGTCGACGGGGTCTCCCTCGTTCGGGTAGAAAAATTCTGTCCTCGACGTGCAGGCGGAAGCGACGCATCGGCGTCCAGGTGATGCAAACACTCAGGCAAATTCACCAAGCTTATCGAATAGCGACAGGATGACAGATCGCGTAGCTGATTTTAGTGTTCAGCCGAATGAATGGGCACTCGCTCTGCAATTAGTGAAATTCAGTCTTATCACTTTACGGGATTCACTTTCCCGTGATTTTCACGGACGGCCTCTTGCCGCATGAGGAAATAAAACGAGTAAAATTCGCCTCCGAGTCACACTCGGAAGATCTCCCCCACGACTCGACTCTCCCTCTCGGAGATTCTCACCGGAATGAATTCTTTTTGCAAGCTCCTCTCTCGCCTTCCCATTTCCAGAAAAGTTCTAGAACATTGTACGAAAATTTTGGAAAACTGCTCGTTATTGGCCCGGGGATATTACGTCTTGTTTCTAGAAGCACCTATCACTTCATTGACGGAAATTTCCACAGAGCGCTCTCAGTCTAGCAATGTGATAAACACGTGCTGGGTGGTCGCCGGGGTATTCCCATGGGGTTGTGCCCGTCCCGGAGGTTCGTACTTCCCTTACACTGGTGGCTCTGCATGGCAGGAAATACGGGGAAGGCTAGATAAACCAGATTATTTTAATAGATTTGATCATAAATATAAAATTAGAACTAGAATTCAAAGAACGGACGTAGGCAAATTCTCCTTTGTAAACAGAACAATCGTAGATTGGAACCAATTTCCTTCGACAGTTTTTGAGCCCTTTCCTTGCTCAGCGCATGGTTTTAGAAAAAAAGTATAGGAAATTAATCAATAGGGTGAAAACGTGCAGTGATGTGAAGTGAAAGGTGCGATTATGGGTAGTAAACTAAAAAGTATTGAGCTATTAGTATTTAGGTAAAGTTTTATGAGGTGCAGTGACGTGACGTGAAGTGCAGTGAAGTGATTTCATTTCGTAGTTTATTTCGCTAATATTAAGTGTTATGTTTCAATGGCGAATTTAAGTATATAGAGGAGAAATAAGATTTAAATTAATTTATACGGTCGCCAGAGACTTTTTGTCACGCACGAGAAAACGCTAGAACACGTACAACTGCCCAAGGAGAATTCAAAGTACAAAAATGAATGTAATAAAGGCAGAGGGACCGGAAATGATTACCTAATGGATTGAGCGGGCCTAACACAAAAACCCTAGGCTTTGGACCCTTCCTCAGATTGGCAGAGAATCCCAGTGGGGAAATCTACGATCAGGAACGAGGAAAACTTGTGCGGGAAAATAACTTGAAAATCAAGGATAGCATGATTATTACACACCCAGACTCGATAAATATTCAACGTTTATTTGCCAATTTATTTCAGCATCAAATACCTGAAAGAAAGGAAAGAAACAATTTACAAACAAGCTGAAAATAGGGAAATAATTCAAATTTATTCAGGAATGAAACATCTGTACAAACTTTGAATCTAAACAGAATTACTGGTCACTGAGATGAAATAAGCAATGTGACAGAGGCCCAATATGGAATACCTCTCAAAAAAGGCATAAGAACAAATCAAGAATGGAATACTTACACAGTAATTACAATTTCATAGCGGAAAACAATTCAAAATATAATACCAAAAATCGTTTTGCAAACCCCAGAAAATTACAATAATGCATAAGCCTAAAAAATGAAACAATTTAAAATACACAAAAATTACAAAACGAACGACCTAAAAGAATTACAACACAATAACAGCGCTAGATTGCTACAATTCAAAACTATTTAGAATCGACAGAGCTGAGTAACGAATCAACTTTGAACAGTAAAGGCAACAAACGAAAGAACAGCCGGAATGAGGCAGCCTGCGAGTTGAGAATAAATTCTCGTACACCCGAAATTTAGAAAAGGGATCGACAATTAATATACAAAATATTGGAGGGAAAATGATAGACTTACTGGCTGAATAGTGCACAATTGTATACACAGACAGCGTGGTTTTGCGTGGGGACAACGCAGCAATAGGCTTTGTCAGTCCCGACGCGCCGACTCAACCTCGCAAAAATGTCGCAAAGGCCACGGAGTCAAAGCGAATTCCGCCAAGTGGACTACAGGATACGCCTTGTGCGTCCCTGCGCGAGTCTGCGGATCGCCAACAACATCTCACCTGTTTTGCGCCAGCCTCGACCAACGAAACGTCTACGACAGCAACTTGGACAGCTCAGGCCGCAAAACAGCGAACGTGAGACGCTTTAAAACGCGCCCGAATGCAAAACTCTCACGCTTGTGCACAGCACTCACATACCACTGATCTCATTAATTAAACACATCTACGTTACCACTCCATTAGTGACGACGAAAAGGGTCGTAAGGGAGAACACGCACAGCGGTGCGACAAAAAACAACGAGGCTTTGCCCCGGCAACTACCCCATTACCGGCCACACTATCTTAAGAGAGCGTCATAAGCGCGAGACAGCGCTTAAATAGGAGAAAAACGTCACAGGAGCGTCATATGACGCGTCACTCAGCTAAATCGATTATTTTTCACCGAACAAACAAGTAATAACAAAGAACAAACAAACGTGCTTTGAACCAGAACATTGGAAGCTATACTGGGTACGAGAGCGCGAAAAGGGTGATAATGCGATCTAGTGGCGAGCGGTAGAACTACCGCATTTCATGAAGTTAAATGGCAGAAATTGAAAACTTAATAACTTTTTCAATTTTGCAGCTAGAAAGCTGAACTTGGACTCATTTTAATCCTTAAAACACCTAAATTTAAGAACTTTTTACTAGAAGCCGTCACCTTTTCTGGATCTCTTATAAAACACATATAAGGATGTTGCAAAATATTAAATAACTTTCATTCTAGTTTAATTATTACAAAAATGTTAGCCCCCTATCTGAAAATTTAACCATGTCCAGATATAGGCAAAACTGAATATTATCATAGCCCAAAGATTAAATTTGGTTGGCTGGTTTTTCTGAAAGTGACCAGAATACATGAAAATCTTAAATTATTTGTGGACACGTAAACTCAAATTCCACAACTATAAACTCAAACTAATTTACATCAAAATATAGCTTCTCAGATGTCTTGAGATGTCTTCTTGATAAAGGAAGCACAGTTAATCACACGTGGAATTTGACATTAAGCGTCTTTTATAGGCTATTCTGACAAATGTTGGTATTTATTGATTGATGTTAACGAGTGTTTTTACGTGTTAGAAATGTAAAAATTATTATAAGTATTGTATATTATTATGTTGTAGGTAAAAGTGATTATCCATATTTGTCTGAATATGATTGTGAGTGAATACTTGTAGGATGGTGTGTATGCGAGTGTTCCTTTGTCTTTGTATGATATGTATGTAAGCGTGTATGTTTGTATGTATGAATGTTGGTGTGATATGTAAGTAAGTTTATTTACTTAAATGTTAGTATATATGTTAGTGTAGATGCTTGTAGGGCGGTCGCCGGGAGCGACCCTGCGCCTGCGTCGTGACGAATTGGCCCCTCGCCCGCCGCCGAAAACCTGACTCATTGTGCAAAGAATGACAGTACACAGAATTATCCGCGTATGTTAGATTATTCTGTACCGTCACAATATATTAATTATACTATCAAATAACGTTGTAAGTTATACAATTGCATGTCATAATATTCTATTAATTATTTGGTACATTATAGGTTAGACTGCTTCAGTACTGTGTTTATAGATAACACATTAGTTTCGTATACAAAATATATTTATTCTTCAGATCTAGAACTACATTTATTACGTTTCGAGGTGTAGTTTGTCATCTTCAGCAGGCAAGCAATTTAAATTAACATATGTGATTACAGTATAATTTTTTACATAATTCAAATACTTGGTACGTAGGTACTCTGATCCAATACATAAAAACTTCAGTCCATTCCAACTCGGTACATCAGTACTCAGGTTATATTTTATAAACATTCCATTCCAACCACTTGCACGATAGTGAAGCACATGCATATATAATTTCATCAATTAATTATATTTTTGCGCGGTGAAGCAGATAGAACCTTTTTTCACGAACTTGAACTTGCGCTTTGCAGGTAATACCATTTTACCTTGTCTTCATCTGAGAAACTAAACTTCGTACATCACGAACTGAGAGGTGAAGTAAATCTCATCACTACCATTGCAAACATCACATAAAGACATTGTCCAAAAAAATGTTAGAACCTTTTTACGTTAAGGTCGCGATATGCCATTTCAATATCTGATAATTTTGTCGGATAATGTAAAGATACATAATCTGTATCATATTTAAGTACTTGAGAGAATGTGTGTGCAAAATTTCATTTAAATTTAACCAGATTTTTTCGAGATTAATTTTGGCCAGCCAGATGTGCCAAACGAAACATCGTGCGCCCGTCTGAATTACGTTGAGGTTCTGCTGCAAATTGAGGTATCCGGATCATTGCCACTTCGCGCTTCAATGTTGAATTCACCTTTACGGCTCCAAGTGCAGGAGATGTTATTTTTACCTAATAAACGGGCCACGTTTTTAGGAACGAGAGTAATCGCTGACGTTATTTTTCATCAAGGTAGGAATTACCAGCGTTGCCATGTTTCATTCTTATTTGCCTTTGAAATTAATACTTTAATTCTTTATAGGAAGGGTAACTTTTTCTCTCGAATTATTTTAATGTCTATTTTATTTGTTTAATTTTGACCTTAGAAATATGAGAAAAATATTAATTTGTGATTTGAATGAATGTAATAGGAGGAAGATACGAAAATTATGTGATCGTCATAACGGCCCATTTAGGGCCAAACATTACACCATATGGATTGTGGTTGCGTACACTACAACCTCGTTTAATTCTTGAATGAAACTCTTATATTTAGTCTCAAAAATATGTATGTGCATGTTCTTTATAAAAAATATGGTATTCAGTTGCACACGTTAAACTTGAATATTATAAACTTTTTGGTGAATGAAATCACAGTCAATGAAATTTAGGGAAGCAAATGATACAGAGAGCCACTCCACATTCTTTACACATAATCCTACCGCTTTTGGGACTTTCTAGAGCTGCAGAGGGCACATCTCGTTGGCGTACATTCTGTAGACATGTGCAAACGTACGTTGGTCATCACTATATGATTCTCTGCTGAATTCATTGCACTCTTCCTGCAGAATGTTGCTTTTTAAAGTAGTTTGGGGTGATGAGTTTGAATTTTTTCTTTCCAAACGTAATTACCGATTAATTGATTTCTAAAATTTAAATGTGTGTTTGGTTTTTCATGAAAACGTCTCCAAGAGTTTGGTGGTCTGATAATACAAAATATATGAATTAACGATTTGTGCATCAAATAAAAACGTTTAATCCACCATTTTCATGATTTCCATGAGACAGAATATGGAGCGAGAATAAATATATATATATATATATATATATATATATATATATATATATATATATATATTGAAACGAGTCGTTAATTCGACCCTTCACAACGATCATTTGTTAATGGGGACAGGGATTCTTTTCCGGGAATGGGCTCTGGGTTCCGTTTTTCTCACCAATGGAAACACGTAGGTAATCTGAATAAACATGAATATTTATTTAACGGTAGATTACAAAAATCAGTTGTATTTCTTTTTCTTACAATACATCTGCTCGATCGTCACACACTATCCTTAAGAACCTCTTAGTGATTGACTTCGTATTGTCATAGAATTCCACTCCTTGCTCACAATTTTAATGACTATGGGGCCTCCACTGCTGATCACTGCTTCCTATTCCTTCCCCACCCCCTTCTCAATATTCGTACGTCCGTTCTTACCCACACCGTCTCTCCCGGCGAGGGCCTCGTCACGCCGTGTCTGCGGTCAGCCGATGAAGCGATGCCTCGCGAAACGCCGGCGGCGCTCGGGATTCATCGGGTCGCTGGCCGCCGGGGCAACGGGGGGGGGCGCTCGCCGCCCGCAGTTACTCCCGGCTTAACACCTGCCGCGATTTCGCCGCCCACCACCGTTATAGCGGGCTCGCCACGCGTCACCCGCCAACGTTCCTCAGTTCTCTGTCCGTGATAAACCTCTTCTCCTACACCTCGCAGTCGGATGCTCAATGCCGCGCAGTTTGGGCTCACACTGTATTCACCTTCCGCCATTCCCATGCTTTGCCGCATTCACGCGGATTCCACCCCGTCTAACATAGTTCACTGATGAGATTTCTATCACTCCGATTACAGTTCCTTATTCCTGCATGATCACTACGACACGGTTACCAAACATCACCAGTCAGATGCCGCGCGGAACTCCACGTGCCTCCGCCGCTACACATTTACCCACGTGATTGTTTTTATTCACTGATATTATCTTTCCTTTACTTCACTAATACAACTATTTACCTTCTTCCTCCACATTGTCCCTCTTTACGCTTCCCACTCTCGATGAGTCGGGATTTCAACACTTCATACTTTTGTTTCCGCACCATTTGTATTTCCATTTTATGGCGATCTCCTCACTACTGTCTTTTCTCGTCGGTCGCTGGCGCTTCGGTTCCCCTCTGATTCGGTTCCAGCGCCCGATTCAGTCGGCGCGCCCTCCGCTAGCGCGCAATTTAAATGCTTGCGTTCTGAGGAACGTATTATTATCATTGTTGTAATGATATTAATAATTCGTTTCAAAACGTATTATTCAAAATTTATTATTATTAAAAAAATTATTCAAATTTTGTATTCAAAACATCACTATAAACAAAACAAAACAAAAAACCTTGTATTTTCGAAATACTCCGATTAGTGGACATACGAAAAATCACCTCTCGAAAAAATGCTCAAATGAACACCCCGCGACAGTGCTGCGTGCTTTGTGGTTGAACCGACAGCCACATGTCTCGCGCAGAAGCGATATTTCGAAGAATCAACGCGATCACACTATCTGAAAGAATCTTATTACAATCAAACTGACTCTACAATGCAAAATTGATAAGCTTGAAAATTGCCTGGCAAATCTAAGCAATAAACGACTGTACGGCATGTTGTGTAGAGAACCACAATCCTGTAAAGAGTTAATGGACGGCAGTAGGGAAAGAAAATAAACCAGTAGTTACATTTTATTTCAGATTAGAAAATGTTTGAATTTTTTGTTTAAATTTTCTTCTTAAATTACATTCACGTATTTTTTATTCAATGCCCCTACTCTAATATACTTTTCAAGGATGGTCACAGAAATTAAACTAAACGTTTCATTTCTGCGCCGCTGTTACAAAATTGTTTCGTGAATTTAGTTTCGTTATAAGTAACGAAACGTAACTCAGCGCGAATTTAGTTTCGTTACAGAATAAACAGAATGATTCTTTGAAGAGACTTCTGTTTTGTTTCTTTACTGAAACGAAACGAAAGTTAATTTCTTTGCATTGGGTTATAAACGTTATTGCTGTATTTAGTTTCGTTACTAATATTTGTTTAAAGGATAAGGAAAGAAAGTCGGGAGAGGTCCATTCAAAGGATTGGGACCCCTGTACCTGCTATTGTTTCAGAACTACCTAAACACCAGTGATTATCTGTTCCTTTTCTTCTATCCTTTATCGATACTTTAATTACTCTTAAAATAATTCCTGGCTCTTGGTCAATTCTTACTCGCAATACTCACCAATGCTGAATACATGGTTTGACACGTAATAGAAACTGAAATGCGTCAGATAAGAAGGGAGGGGGGGGGCTTGGTCCGCCGACGCCCTTGCCCTTCCCAAGGCGCCTCGCGACAGCTCTTTCAAGAAGCGGCTGCGCCTTTCCCGCCCCGCCCCGCCCCGCCCCGCCCCGCCCCGCCCCGCCCCGCCGTCGCCGTGAAAGGGGGAGAGTTCCGTTCGGGAGCCCTGCGCCTCGGTGACCTGCAGTGGACGCCCTGCCGACTGCTACGCGGCTTTAAAGAATATGGCTGCACGACGATGGCACTTGACGATTTCCGCTCTTCGATAGGCGGCAGGTGGTTGCATTTTTTTGTTCATATATTTTCTACATTTCATATAAAATCGGTCCATGTAGCATATTAAGATTAACAGTGAAATTTCATTAAACATTAAAAATGCATTTCAACAGCAAGAGCAATTTTCAGTAATTCCTTAAACATGAGAATTTTTTTAAACTTAGAGAGAATTGACAATGGGAAAGCAAGTTAAGAAACTTTAAATGTTTTTAATAATTTATGTGAAGAATGTATCCGCTGTCCGGCCCTGAGGCTCTGTCTGAGGGGCCTGAGTGTCCCGCGAGGAAGCGTTGAACTGTTGGATTTGTTTGACAGATGACATTGAGACCTCGATGGTCTGTGGGAAACGAACGTTGTTTCAGTATCCCCACCTCCTTCACTCTGAGGCTGCAACCAGCAAATCCCATGAGGTCACAGACTTGGACATCAGAGTTTAGCTTATACTTGGGTTTATTTACAGCTGCCCCAGACATGTCATCAGGGGTCGTCCACATTACGTAACGCCAAAGGGGGAGGGAGGGGGTCTGAGGCAGTCACGCTGCGTTACATAGGGGTTCAAGTGCATGTTACGGATGCGTTACAACAGGGAGAGAGGGCATCGATAATACTCGAAATTTTCCGTTACGTAATTTATGGACGACCCCTCGGCTGTTCGTGTCATCCAATCGGAAGCTTACACATCACTACAGAGACATCACTATGATGTTCTAGCTCCCGATTTGAAGGCACCATCAATTGAATTACTTCAAATGCAGCTCTAAATAAATCCAAGTATACGTATACAAATCTTCATTGTCAGTTACAATCCAGTCAGAATGCTACAGGTTGGGTCAGTTCTGTTAATCTTTCCATTAAGCCAGTGTAAAATGCCAAAACTAGCAGTCAGCCTATGTAAAATGAACTTACATTTCAGAATCTAAAGAGAAAGGTTGATCAACTGACAATAAAATACTATTTTACCATAGTCATTTGCAATCATGTTAAGTCCCGGTTTAACTCTACATTTTAATAAAAATTTCTACATATAAAGTAACATTTCATATATTTTTAGTCCATATAAATCCTTTCCCTGCATATTAGTGTGGCTGTGCTTCTAAATTAGTTCACTAGTGGCTTGGGTATGTTTACGAAAATGCCTATTTTATTATTATGAAAATATTTAAAGGTGATTTATGTATGTATATGAATTATGGAATCTTAAACACACTGACGAAGTTTTATATTCTCTTTTTTGGTCTTTTATGAAGAAAATGCCTTTTTAGACATTTTTCTTTTTAAATGCTTTTTCCTTCTTACAATTTATGTGTATTTCTTTCTAGTCTTCGTTTCAAATTCTCGTTTAAATCATTTTCAGTCCTTATCACGTTAATTGTATACTGGTATCGAATCTTCATTTTTTGTTTAGACTGAAGTTGTCATTAGGGTTTGCACGTCACACTGAATTTTTGGAGCTGAAAAGCGTGCATTATGGCTTCAAACCTTTGTTTGCACAAATAATAATAATAATAATAATAATAATAATAATAATAATAATAATAATAATTCATCTGGCAATGAATTACACGAGAAGGACATGATGCTCTCCTCCGACGCGAGATAGAGTTCGTAAAATTCCATTTGAATCTCGTGCGTTAAGGAGAATATACGAAAATGCCAAAGCTAAGAGAGTGATAGAGACAGCAAATTCTGTCTTAAATGAGGTGGTACAGACCCCTGGTAGAGATCTAGATATTACTGATATCACATCGTGTATGCTACTGGATATCTGGTATCTCAGATAATTCTGGAGCAACCAAGAACACCGACGGCCGACAGCAAAACAGAGTAAACAGCCCAGTACCCCCATGGACGAAGAGAATTGTGAGATGCATAGCCGATACTCGGCGTGAAATATCACTCTTAGCCGAGGCATCTTCTAAATCAACGCACACCACTAAAGTTCAAAGAAAGGTATTTAATAATTAACAAAAATACCGAATTGAAAGCAGGCTAATGGTAGTTGAGAAGCTAAAAGAGAATATTCAAGCATGGGCTCAAAGAATTAGACGTTACAAACGTAGAATAGATTTCCGTGTACAGAACCGGTTGTTTGAAACACGCGAAGAGATTCTATCGCAATCTGACTCAAAAACCGAATGGAAATGCTGTCACTCCTTCAAAAGATGTTGTCGAAGCATTTTGAGCAGGAATCTGGGAGGAGAGCAGATCCTACAACAAAGGCGCATCTTTTTTTGGATTCAATCTGAAGTTGATGCTGCCGATGAACTTGTGGAAACAGTGGAAGATGTTCACCTGTTCTCGGAAGAGGACCTCTTCCAAGCAATTAAGAACATGGGAAACTGGAAGTCCCCCGGAATTCATAAGATCCAGATTTAGTGGATTAAGAAATTAACAGCAATACATTCTCATCTAGCAAAGGCTGTTAATAAAATTTTAGAAAACCCAAAGGAACTCCCGGAATGGCTCACACGCGGCATCACATATTTGCTACCCAAAGCGGGAGACAGCTCTTTGGCGAAGAACTACAGGCCAATCACTTGTCTGCCAGTACTGTACAAAGTTATAACTGCAGCCATAACTGACAAAATGTACAGACTTCTAGATAAAAATCATCTGACGCCAGCTGAACAAAAAGGATGTCGTAAAGGCTCTAATGGCTGTAAGGAAATCTTGCTACTGAATAAAGTCATTTTGAATGATGTAAAGAAACGCAAACGTAATTTGAGCATGGCTTGGATTGACTACCAAAAGGCCTTTGATAGTGTACCACACGATTGGATTTTGAAGACCCTGGAGATCTATCGATTTCAACCTAGACTTTGAATTTTGCAAGGCTAGTATGAAGTCGTGGAGTACCAGGTTACTAATGCACAACGGAAAGGAAGCAGTTGAAACCAGAAGTATTCAGATCAACAGGGGAATTTTTCAAGGAGATTCACTATCCCCTCTGCTGTTTTACATTAGTTTGATCCCACTATCTAGACAGTTGTCGCAAGCTGACTTTGGTTATAAGATCCATGGTGATGAAATGCCTGTATCACATTTATTTTACATGGATGATCTTAAAGTGTTTGCTAAGAATGAAGCGGTTCTCTCCCAAATGCTGTCTGTCATCAATGATTTCAGCAATGACATCTGCATGAAGTTTGGTCTTGACAAGTGTGCAAAAGTCAACTTAAAAAGAGGGAAAATGACCACGTCAGAGAACACTGAAGTTGATAGACACTGTGATTCAAGATCTTGAGCCAGGTAAAACTTACAAATATCTGGGCATTGAAGAATGTGAGACCATATCGAACGACACAATGAAAGAGAGAATTCGCAAGGAGTATTATAGAAGAGTGAGACTTGTCCTGCAATCCGCTCTGAACTCAGGGAATAAAATATCAGCCATAGGTAGTTTGGCGGTGCCTGTAGCCGAATACAGTTTCGGTCTAGTAGACTGGACTGAACAGGAAATTCGCATCATGGATCGAAAAAACAGAAAACTGCTTACAATGCATCATGTTGCCCACCCCCGAGCTGATGTACATAGACTTTGTGTGACGTAAGGAAGGAGGAAGAGGCCTGAGACAAATTGAAGCCTCCTGGCACAATGCAATAACCGGAATGGGAAAGTATGTAGTCAGCCACCAAGATGACCCACTAATGAGGCAGGTCATGAAATCTGACCGAAGAATGGGAAACAGAGGCATTGTAAGTGAAGCAAGAAGCATTGCGAAGAAGACTATGCAAGACACCCAGAATGACAGAGACACTGAACTTCTGATGCTACCTAACATAAAATTTGAGACACAGAAAATGTCAAAGAAATCGTGGAGAGACCAACCACTCCACGGACAATATCTAAAAAGAATGGACAAAGTGTATATCAATAAAGTTCAATCATTTATGTGGCTTAAAAGGAGAAGAATAAAGCCAGAATCGGAAGCACTTGTAATAGCTGCCCAAGATCAGGCCTTGAGAACACGACAGTATGATAAAGCGGTTCTCAAAATTTCCCAAGATGACAAATGCCGAATTTGCCAGGAGCAAGTAGAAACCATTGATCATATTGTCTCAGCTTGTCCAATCCTAGCAAAGACAGAATACTTGAAAAGACACGACAGGGTGTGTAGCTACCTCCACTGGCAGATCTGTACCGCCCTCGAATTTCCAAACACACGCCCCAAGTGGTACACTCACCGAAACCGGTGACATCTGTTGAATTGTGTAGGATATTGTACGACCAACAAATTCAAACTGATCGCACGATAGCGGCAAACAAACCGGATATAGTCATCCGGGATTTAGAGAACAAATCGTGTTTACTTGTCAATGTTGCTGTACCTTGCGATCAAAACGTCGTCACCAAGGAGGCAGAGAAACGTCTTAAATACAAGAGTTTGGAAATTGAGATCAGCCGAATGTGGGGCGTAAAAGCACAGGTCGTCCCGATAGTTATCGGAGCTCTGGGATTTGTTCCGAAAAATTTGTGTAAGACGTTGTCTAAACTCCCAGGTAATTCAAAAGACTGGGAAGTGCGAGAAATTGCTTTATTTGGCACAGTCCACATTTTGCGCAAAGTATTGTAGAGGCACCGACAGTCCCTAGATCTACTCCTTAGGTAGCTGGTTGCAACCTCGAGTAGATTTTATACTCATCCGACTCATAACGTCTGTAGTCGTGATATGAAGCTATAATAATAATAATAATAATAATAATAATAATAATAATAAAAGGCCGTGGGCGCTGAGCACAGATGAGCGACGCAATCAAAGCACTCGCCTCAGAAGCCAAGGCGCTGATCCCGACTTCCGAAATGGTTGTCTTTCCGTGCCAACTTCGTTCTGGGAAGTGCGCAGGGTCCGATTATTAGTATCTGTATCGCTGCCGAGCGTGAGATGCGTCGTCATTCTGCTCGCAGTTGTCTGAATTGTGCACCACGCCTGTAGGAACTTCACCTGTGATCTAAGTGTACTTATTGAGCTCAATGAAATATATTAGTGCTTTTGTCCTCCAATTTTAACTTTTTAGTGCGTTTTTTGGCGCCTATGGCTTTTAGTGCCTTCATATCCGATGTCTATTCATTATATTTACTTTCTTTGAACGTGGACACGGATATGATTTGATGTAATGTTTGTGAAAAGAAACAACAAATGCAAGCGCCTAGGATACATATATTGAATGTCACACAGAATGAGAAATCAAAACACAGAATGTACAATATTATTCACATAACACCAAGATAAAACACAAGGATTTATAACAAATGAAAATAGATTTAAATGCTTTGAAAGTACTCGTTTACAATGTAAATATCTTCTATTGTGTTTACTAATAAATTATACCTTAAAATAGACTTTGTCGCAGGTGCGAAAAAGTGCGTTCTACGCTTACTTGTGTCGTGGGCACTGAGAGAGTAATCATTGCCAATTCATAGAGAATACTGTATTTTCCTTTTCTTCTCTCCCACCCTCCAAATCATTCTGCTCTTTCGCGACCCTTGGTTCTGCAGCGAAAGTGCTCAGGAGTTGTTTATGTTGACATTTCGACGGGACTGTTGCAGGGCCCGTTCTCCGTCTCTTCTTTAAAAGTAATTCCAGTGGGTCATCATCGTCCTTCTGAATGTTTTCCTTCTCGTCTACTGATGATTGGTTGCGACATTGGGATTTTTTATGGCATTGCAGTAGCCGCAACCAGAGCGTTTCCAAGAGAGTTTCAGCTCGTAACTTATCGGCACTCGCGAGAATAATATTGAATCTAGGATCCATGTAAATTGCCGCGCAGAATGCATCGCTCATGAATAGGTCTTTTTCTTTTTTCTCCATGGACGTTACTAGCTCTGCAGCTAACATACTTACCACATGGGACGTTGCAACCTTGCATTGCACCCAACTGTCAGTTGCCCACTCTGCAAAATTGTCGTAGCTCTCCTAGCAGGCTCCAGGCAAGCGCAGAATGACTCGACCTAGCTCCATTCCCTCTCGGAAAGGTTTGAAATGCTATCTTTTTTTTTAGAAGATGACCTTTTCACTTTGGAGTTTTCCTGATCTTCTGCAATTTCCTTGCAAACTGTACTGAATTTCAGTACGCTGGAGAGCTTATCAAAAGTTGATCACCATATCGTCACAACATCAATAACAGGCTTCGTTAGCCCAGTACTCTTTAAAGGTGAGACAACTGTGGGCATTCAAAAATAGTTGACCAGGCTCCTAACATTATGAATCAAAGAACCGAGTAAATGACTCATTTTAATGGCATCAGCAACCGCAAGCTGTAGGGTGTGAGCGGTACAACGCACACCGATGGTACCGATCCCTTCTGAAACGTTCTGCAACATTTCACATTCAATGCATGACATCTTGGAAGGTTGGTGGCAGCAGAAACTCGGAAGCCCACTGTCACTATTGTTGTCTGTGCTGCCTTCTGGCAGTTCACCCTCGCCGCTGTCGCGCAGGACGCCGTGAAAATTAGTTTCTTTTTTATTATTATTATTATTTATTTATGGTCGTTTTATAACAGCTCAGGCCATCAGCGACCTCAGTTTATTTACATCAGTACATTACATTACAAAGTTACAAACAGTGGTATCATCACACCATAAGCAATATATCATAACAAAATGTGCATCATTATTATATTACCGTAAACAATTTACTTATTTCTAGTTGTTTCAAAACGTTTTTAACAACCTTCTGATTTGAACAGTGAATATAAGCTGCCTTCCATTTTAATGATTTTCTAACATTATCAAGGCCTCGACTCTCGAGAATAATATGAGGAGCAGACAGGTAGCGCCACATTTAGGACAGGGTTCAGGGTTGGAAGTTTTGAACAGATAACAGTTATTTAAGTTAAAAGTGACCGATCCTTAATCTTGTAATGACGACTTCTTCTCTTCTTTTGACGTTTGATCCCGGTAGACCTGGTTCCAGGATAGAATTTCTTACTCGGTGTAGCTTTGTAGACCCCATATTCCATTGAGTTCCAATACTTAAATCAAGAGTCCTTAAAAGATTTATTATATCTTTTTGGGTACCATGAATTTGATGATCAACGTTTGGTAATTATGTTGCCATTTTTGCAGTTGTCTGCCTTCTCATTTCCAGCGTTATTTTTATGAGAAGGAATCCAAACTATTTCTATTTTGACTCCTTTTGTGTTTTGAATAAATATAAGTTCTTGGATAGTTTGGATTATTGGATTGCTGGTGTATCGGTTTTCAATGGCTTTAAGTGTTGACATTTAGTCGGAAAAGATGACAATAGGCATGTTGTTTGTGGATCTGATACTGCTTTCAGTGGCTTTGAGCACTGCCCATGCTTCACATGGGAAAATGGGAAAGTAGTCTGGGAGACGATGGAATGACTTCATTATCAGTGTTTAGAATTATTGCACAACCGGCTTTTCCATCTCTTTTTGATCCGTCAGTGTAAACTTGGTAGAAATTGTCATATTTTTTAAGCATTTCTTTTATCGCATCTTGTGCATTTGTATTAGATTGAAAGGAAGTGCAAGAAGTACTTCCTAATTGGGTGTTTATGCTAATCTTAAGGTCATGCCAGGGTGGGCTGGGATGTAAACGTCTAGTTAAGCTGAGTGGTTTAACAATATTAAAGTCATTCATGTATTTAAGGAGTCTTTCTCTCAGGGGTAGTGGGGATTTTGGAAATGTTTCGTACACGATTGTTTATGGATTTTGGAATACGGTAGAGTTTGCGGATTGGGTGGGATACTGAACGTTGAATATGCATAATTCAGACATTGTAGCTTGCGTCTTTGTTCTAGTGGTATTTGTCTTGCTTCCACTAGTAGGCTGTTGTTGGGGCTAGTTCTAAAAGCACCAAGACTTAATCGACAAGCACTGTTAATTATTGGATTTAGTGTTTTTATTTTTTTTCTGAAGCTGAATTATAAATTACTGCTCCATAATCGAACTTGGATTGTATTAGTGCCCTATATGATTTGATTAGGCATTCATACTGAGCGCCCCATTTAATAGAGGACAACATTTTAATAACATTTAATCTTCTAGCACTATCCACCTTCAGAGCAGATACGTGATGTTTCCATGAGTGTTTGGAATCTAAGATCATTCCCAAGGATTTTACATGTGTATGTCCTTTTAAGTAGATATCCTCCAATTCTCAGTGTAACTTCTTCATCCCTAATAGAGCGACTTTTGGAAAACACTATAAATTCAGACTTCGTTTTCGAAACGGAAAAGTCTGAATTATTTGCCTAATTACTGATATTATTTAGGGTTTCTTGAATAATGTTTGAGGTAACTTGAAGTTTTTGCCACTACAGAGTAAGGTGATGTCGGCTGCGAAAAGGAATATTTTCACAGGTTCTTTCACTAAAAGGCTCAATTCATTTATTGCTATGAAGAAGAGTATTACACTTACGACCGACCCTTGTGGGGGACCATTAGTCATCTCAATTGCCTGTAATGATTTGTCTTGGATTCTGACTGTGATATCTCATTTTTAGAAAGTTGATAAGGAAAGCTAAGACATTTCCTTTTACTTTCAAATCTATAAGAATTGATATTAACCTGTCTTCATAAACCATTTCATAAGCTTTCTCAATGTCCAGTGAGACTGCAATCACATGGTGATTCATAATTAATGCATCACAAATTTCCGTGTCTATGTTTACCAGGTGATTGTTGGTTGATTGAAATGATCTAAAGGCAATTTGATGTGGTGAGATCAGGTTTTGTTTTTCTAGACTCTATTTCATGCGGCGACAGACCATTTTCTCTAGTAGTTTACATATATTACATGTTGAGGATATTGGGCGAAAATTGGTTGGATTTGTGTGAGCCTTATTTGGTTTTGGTATTGGTATAAACTGTTGCTTCTCTCCACTGGTTAGGGAAGGATTGAAGGATTGAGTGGTCCAAATATAATTATATAATTGAAGTAGGTATTCAAGGCCGACATCTAGGAGATTTTTTTTAGAAAACTATGTTTTCTGTTCGAAATGCTGAATTTTTACATTTATTTAGCACAAATAAAAGTTTACTCATAATGAATGGTTGATTATGTTCTTCATTTTGTTTTAATAGTGTCTTGATATGTTCTTGGTCTAAGTTAAAGTTTATTGGGATTGAGGATAAGAAATTTTGGTCATAGTTGTCGCTAGAATTATTTGTAAATGTTTCAGCAAGAAGGTTACTAATTAGCTTGTGGGCCCGAATATTTTACACCATTCTTATCAATAAGATATCTGGGAAGATTAGGTGATCTTATTCCACTAATGGCCTTTACTTTGTGCCAGAGTTCTGTTGTTGAAGTTTGGTTAGTGATGGAAGAGGTGTACTTCTGCCAAGACTGGATCATTGTAAAATTCAGGGTTAGTCTTGCTTGGGCTGTGGCCTTTCTGTAAGCAATGCCATTTTTCAATAGTTTTGTTTTTCTTAAATTTCCTGAAGGCTCTCTTTTTCTTTTTTATAGCTCCCGTACATTCTACATTCCACCATGGGACTTGATGTTTTTAATTTTTCCTGTAATTTGTGGAATTGAATTTTCAGCTGCTGATATTATTATTTTGGTGAAGTCATGGTTAGACTATTGATATTTTGTGGCCTTAAGTTGACAGTTTTTTTTTTATTTTTCAATGTTTATCTTGATATCTTGTTGAAATTGATTCCAATTTGCTTGTTCTATAATCCATTTAGGATAGCATTTAATGTCAGGAGTTGGATCTGAATCTGGAAAATGAATGTTTATAGGATAATGGTTACTGTCATATAGGCTGGGAATAGTGGACCATACAGTACTTGTAGCTACATTATTAGAAGCAAGGCCTAGATCAATTGCACTATCTGTACCATTACTTACATTAAAATGTGTAGGCGAGCCAATATTTAATAAGATAAGGTTGTTATGGTTGTCAAGCCACTCTTCAATTACTTTCCCTCTTCTGTCCAGTTACAGTTCCATTGTGTTATTTTCATTGAGAAGGTTTATTCTGACATTTCTGTGTCAGTTTCATCATCTTGTAGTTGTGAACTTTTTAATTTATTTATTATTCTTGTGAATCTGTTTTTATAGCTCTTTCAGTAAGTAAAGGGTAAGTATCTGTCATTATTTTAATGATAGATTGAATATCATTTGTAAAATCTTCAGCTATTAAGGTTGGATTTTTAGATCCAGATGCCTTATCTATGAAATTTTTCAATTGATTGTAGGTAACAGGGAAATCACTACTATTGGTCTCAATTTTTTCCTTTAATGGGCAAATAAGGTCTTCAAGTGATTTAGTGGTAGACTTTTCTTTATTGCTGTTTTCTTCAATTACTTCTTGCATCTTCTTCTTCTTCTTGGGTTGTTTTCCTGACGCCATATTAGGGTTACCCAGTTTATTTTTTTCTTGTTCAATGTGTGATGAAGAGTTTGATGAAAGAGTTCTTTTACTCGTAGGTATAGTAGAAACCATATTATCATTCGTTTCCATGGTTACCTGCTGATTTTGTGTCTACTACAGTGATTTTTTCATTAATTGAAGCTTCTGGCAATTCACAGGGACTATCCCTATTGTTATTAGATTCTGTGGGGACACTGGATAGGTTGGTATCCTTATTATGCTTAGAGGTGTTAGGTGAAGGACATTGACCAGCTAAGTGCCCTGTTTGGTGGCAGTTAAAGCAGGACATGTCATCGGTTGTAAAAAATATCCTGTATGTCCCATCATAAAACACAGTAGTAGATTCATTTAGTAAACTCACATCATCAGGGGAAATATACACTTCTGAAATCCAAGTCTTCTGAAACTCATGATATGTGAAAAACCCAGTCCAGAAACACCAGCTTTTATAAATAGGATTTTAGATGCCAATTTGATATTGTTTTTGTGAACAATTTTCTATGAGTGGGGAATGATGGGACAAACATTAGAAATAATAATTCTTTTGGCCTTTGTTACAAGAAGTCTCAACTTTAATTCATAGTTGTTTTTTTTAATAACTTTGTGACTAAGTTTGTCAGTAATAGTTTTAGAACTTAGAAATATACACACTCTATTATTAGCAATTCGTGATACGAACCTTATTTCACTGGCATCAATAATATTGGATAGACTGTTAACATATTCTTTAATAGTGAGACCTTCTTGTGCGTCGATAATTATGGCCTGACCCTTAGTGGGAAATACTTCTGTAGCCATGGCATTCGCGTAAGTTTTCATACTTCGGTGAGGAGTAGATACCTGCGGTGACGGAAGTGAGGTTAAAGGCTCCCTGGTGTCTGACGACTCCATCCTTCAGCAGGGCAGCCACTGCCCCGGCTGACCGTACACTGGTGAAGCACAGTCGCACTCGTAGAACAAGGATTTTGACACTCCATAAGTAATGCGAAGATTGTCTATTTGGCCATCACAATAACAACTTAACTCTCGCTTGGCTCAATCAGAGCACAACGTTACCCGCTTCGAGCTCACGGGAGACTGAAAATTAGTTTCTGAGATGTCATAATTATCACTATTTAACATCGACGTATTTGACGAACAGCTGCCCAGAGGAGTTTTCTCAATTTCGCTTTCTTCTAAGGTTTCTGAAGAACGGCAGCAATAGTGTCGATGTCACCGTCGTATCTTCTTTCAGCATGTGTATTTCCTTTCAGAGACAATGCTTTTAACAATATTTTTGGCATTGTCTGTACTACAAGTGTAAATGTAAGGAGTAATATTGAAATTTTTGCAAAGTTTTTAAAATTTCTTTCTTTAGGTATTCAGATGTGTACCTTGATAAAATTTCTTTAACACAAATTTCTAATGCACAATTTACCATTCTGCGCGAATTGCAAGTTAATACTCGTAACTTGTTGACCCAGTCGTGTGGCTGTTTCCACTTTTAGACTTACACATTTCCTTTTTACTTCCTGACGTATCTATTCCCTCATTGCAGCAGCTGAAGAAGCGATGTCGGTCATGGCACTTCGACGGTTCAGTATCACCGGAGGCTGATGTGAATTTTTGTTTAATGCCTTGAGGATTGGATCGAGAAGTATTCGCAACTCTGTCTTCGAGGAGAGTGAAAGGTCTCCCATTCACTTTTATTACTTCTGTACACCTTCCTTTGCACGCACAGGATCCATACGAATGGCAATTGTTTCACGGTTCCTTTTCTTTTTTTCTTCGCCCAGCATCACTTATCGCCTTGCCCCCTCCGGGCGGAGGGCTCCCCGACCGCAACGCATCGGTCGCCCCGGCTCCGCCCCAGCGACCCCTCTCGGGCGGTGGCTGCGCTTTCCCCCGGCACCCGGCGCGCTTGTGGCGGTCCATTCAAGGCCGACCACTACAAAATTAATTGGAGACAATCTGGCCCTTCTTCTTTTGACAAGCAGTTTACATGTAGCATCCCCTAAACCAGTGTTATCGAGGTCGATGCCACGAGCGGGAGTCCTTGGTACGGGTGCCACGACGAAATCGCTCCTTCACGCAGTTCGTCATCCCGCCACCAGATAGCCATTGTAAAACGGCGGGGTTACTAATAGTTTCTTTTCCCGGCGCTAGTTGCGCAGAGTAGCTCGTGGGATGCTGCGGAGCCACGACGCGTGCCACTGCCACCAGTGGAAGATTTTGACACCACTTCCCTAAATAATTTAGCTCTGAAGCCATACGCAAGGTAACCTGCTAGATACGTGAATTGGTCGTCACTCATGTCTTCTACAATTACAGCGTTTGGCATTGTTGGATCTTCCGTTAGGCAACCTGTATCAACTTAATGATCATCAAAATTATCTATGCTTGTGATGAATTCTTTCATCCTCAGTTCCATCATGATTTTCAATAGTCGTGATCTATTTTGTATCAGTCTGGGTGTTGTGAATTTGAACATGAGAACGAAGTCAGTTCGTGAATACACATTTATTGAACACAACATAAAACGCACCTGGGGCTGCGTGAGGCGCGGCCACATAAGAAAAACCATACAGATGTGTCTTCATTTGAACGGGAAGCCGAAGTCTTGAAGGAAGAGGATCCCACTCCCAGATGCCTCGTGGTGGGCGCTGCGTTGACTCTCAGCGTGGGCGTTCTCTCCACGTTGACTCGCACCAGGCTTGTGAGGTGGCCATGACGGTAGACTGAGACTGCCTCTACCTGGGAAAGTGGCCGGGTTTATTTGGCGCCGCCCGCCAATGGGGAAGCCAATCCTCGACATGGTTTTCTAGGCAGTTTGGTCACCTGGACGCAGCATCACAATGCTGCGCTCTACTGACAGCTGCCCGAATTACTGGCGCAAGTATCTGGATCTATGAGATGTACGAGTGAATTCTCACTGATAATTTCATGTTTCTCTTTTGAGAAAAAATACCGACAGAATGCTTTCCAAGAATGTACCATTTGAACCTGTGTCTAAAATCCAAAGCCGAAGGATGATCATGCTCCACCCATGCCCCTAATACGAAAACATGAAAATGAAGGCTTCGGCGGTTCCAATCTTAATATCATTTAATATATGTACTACAATTTTTATTGGTTATTTAGAATTATAAACTAAGTGTGAAAATTATGTCTGCTATACCTCTGTCGTTGATTGACCACTGCATCTGATCTCATTCATGCAATTCTTTTAGTGGAAAACATGCATTAATTAGTCTTGCAGTTTGTTTTCGAAATCTTGATATGAGGGTGAAAGGCTACTTTGTGTAGTGTTAGTAGTTTGATTTGACAAAAAGTCATCACAACCCGTGTTACGATTGTTTATTGTCAAACTTAGTTGATTAATTAATAATTGTTCTGTTATTTCGCCTAGATTTGACATACACATAAGTTGAGCAGAATTTCCTGGTAGCCCTGATAAAACAGATAATTTATCGTGTTTAATGAACTCGGCTCGTTGCTTGTATGTTCTAGACAAGGCCCTACCACCTGGTATGCCATCTGAAGGAGAGTCGGTTGTAAATTGAAGCAGCGGCCAAACGCCATTAGTATGACAACATTGCGCGGGAATTTCAAGTACAATACTTTCAGATACGAATATACTTTCTAAATATAACGCATGCAACTTGAAACACGTCAGTTTACCCAATATATGAAATGACTATCCGCACATGTGCATAGAAGATAGAACATTCTTGCTCATGTCACATGCTCTACATACTTGAAATTCCGGGAGAAGAAAATGTCAGCAAACATTTTACCTGAATAGAAAAGCCGAAAAGAAAGTAAGCTGGATGCCAAGTCGTAGCATGAGAAATTTTAAAACAAATTTAATATTTTTATTTAGGTACATGTTTATGTATTTTTCATGAACGCAAACTATTACTTTTTGATCAATTTTTAATTTTAGGCATGAAGCCTTAGCTGAAGAACCCTCAGTCTGACATTTAGATTACTACGCCCAATGTTTTTTTTTTGCAACATCAATCCCTTTGGAACCCATGCTTCAAAATTTCACCCCTCTTAAAAACAATAGTCAAATTGATAATATCGACTCGCATATTTTATATATTTTATATATAAACCAAATATGCAAATGATGTAAGACAACTAAACAACAGACTGGTTATTTCAGCACAATTACATTGAAAGCTGTTAAATGGATTTACAGCACACAGTGAAATACATTAGAATTCATATACATTTGAATATATACATATACATATGAAATTCATATACATTAGAATTCATATTCATATTCAAATCACTATACCAAATAGTAATTTTTCACTCACTGAAAAGGCCCACAAGAATATGAATGTCATTGCCCGTGAAGGGTAAGGAAATAGATGGGATCAAGAAAATTTCCTAAAATATGCTTGTGTATGTATTCCTTACATTGTCTATTATTAAATTTTTAGCGTTTACTGTAAGGATATTGGGTTGCATGTACCCCAGGTTGAAGTCATAATACTTTAATTATTACCAAACAAGACACTGAGCTAATTGATCTTCAAGTTAGTTTTTTCTGTAAGAGACAGTTCTATAATTCAAAGTTTCTAATCAAGCAGCACTTCCTACATATTAGTTTGAATAGCTTAAATGAAAACTAGTTTTTGTACTTTTCCAAACATGTCATATGTGGAAAATTACTTCCTTACCTTTCCAATTTAGTATTCACTGTGCCAAATTTAGTAGTAGGTGGGGAAATAAAAAAAATAATTTATAACAATTTTATTGAAGTAATGATTATTGATATAAGTGTACGCATCATTATATGAATGTTAGTATATCAAGATTACAAGATTTACTTGTGAAATGATATATCACTGCCTTTTGAATATCTGTTCGTACACGCGAATGCAGCACAAGATATCACATTTGAGATATAGCGAACACACAATGAAAGTAGGAACAAAATCCCATCAATATTCAACACATCTCAGACGCTACTCCACGTGTTGCCATACTAATGGCCGACTTCCTCCTCTTCAATTTGCAGCCGCACACTAGCGCTGTTGCACACTCTAGTGTAGAATAGTAGTACCTCTATGGTTGTAGATGTAATACCAGTTTTGTTATATCCAAAATAATTTTTAACAATAGGTTATTTTGTTCGTCTGACAAATTTTCAATCCAAGGATTGTGTATTTATTCCGTCAATAATATTTAAAATAGCACATCGAAAACATGTGTATTTCTGAATATGTAAGATTTTCCTTTTATCACTGCAGCATTTAGATTCGTTAAATTTCCATTCCGTAATATTGGAATTTTGTTCAACTTCGGGTGAATGATGAAGTCTAATGAAAATCCCCATTAATATATTTAGACTTTTTCTTCGGACATTCACTAGATTTCGAGAAAAGATCCATCCAGTTGTCTTTTTCGTTCAATGAAATTATTGCTTAACTTATTGTTGCTTGAAGTCGTCTTTTTTCTCTCCATATACTTCTCTTTGAATGCCGCTCAGTGGTAGGGAACTGGCTTCCTTTGCTGAAGGACCCAGCTTCGAATCCCGGCGTAGGCTGGGATTTTTATCTGGTGTTTTCCATTCAGAGTGGCTATGGGGGTCGACTCAGGTTCATTTCCAAGTGAGTGCCAGGATCTTTCGTGGGGATAAGGGATGCCGGAGCGTTGTGCTCGCCATACAACCTCCTCTTTGTGCCGACGGCGACGAATACGTGGAGCCCTACCTTCGCGTCCTCAGTGGGCCACATCGACCTGTTGGGAATTACACAAGAATACAAAAAAATCTTCTCATTGAATTTGTGGAGAATACTCAACCAATAGGTGCACATTTTAGTATAGGCCACATCGACCTGTTGGGAATTACACAAGAATACAAAAAAATCTTCTCATTGAATTTGTGGAGAATACTCAACCAATAGGTGCACATTTTAGTATAGGCCACATCGACCTGTTGGGAATTACACAAGAATACAAAAAAATCTTCTCATTGAATTTGTGGAGAATACTCAACCAATAGGTGCACATTTTAGTATAGGCCACATCGACCTGTTGGGAATTACACAAGAATACAAAAAAATCTTCTCATTGAATTTGTGGAGAATACTCAACCAATAGGTGCACATTTTAGTTACGAATAATGCATTTTTGTGAACCTGTCGCTTTATCTGTTTCAGCCTCCACACTAAACATGGAATGCTTTCACCCTGAATCTATTAACAATTTAAATGAAATTATTTCATTAACAAATAGATTTATGCATAAACATGTTTATTTATTTGGATCATTATTGTAAATAAAATTTGAAATCTTTGCCCCAATATTTTAAGGAGTTACACATACCGATTTAATTCTGGAGGTACTTTCTTCTTTTATCACTTGATTCGTCTTCTACTTCTTGTGTATCATTATCCTCGTTAAATACGTCTCCTTTGTCTTCCTCAATAAATGTCATTATCTACATGGATTTTGTCCTGCCTTGTTTTAACGATTGTATTTTTCCCATCAATGTATTTGACGTGAGTAGTAATAAAATTGTTGATCCCGAGATTGGATTTTTTGTGAAATAAACGAATTTTAGATCATTGAAATCTTGCTCAGCGGAAGCTCTTGGAGGTACTCCGCCATACCCAAACTGTCTCTTACGACACATATCCACAGACAAATTGTGTAACAATGCTTTACCAATTTTTCAGCAAGATCATCGTTTCGATGAGCGTTCATATCTCCCGGTTCTTCAGAGGAACGCTTCACGTCTTCGTCAATCAATTTTGCTCTCTCGTGACAAGAAGTTTGAAGCTGTTGGTCACCGTTGCACATTATTATTATTTTCAGAAAATGAATATATTGAATTAATTGAATAAAGTGGAAAATTAAAATATTTTCCATACATCTTGTGTTTTCTTTGAAAATAATGTTCAAATTTATAGAATAAATTTAAATGCTTTAAGAATTAAATAGATTGTTGATTACTAAAAAAATGAGTAAACATTCACATGCATTCTAATTTATAAGTTAATAAAAATATATTTAAAATATTTTTTACATTTTGTTAAAAGATTTTCATTTTCAATTATATTTTAGATACAATACATTATCTACTTCTTAAAAGGGAGACTAAAAATGGTTATCTATTTAATACTGCATACAGTGGTAACCTTTTGTTTTATAGATTTTTTCATTAACATTTCAATTGTAATTCTATTTTAATTCTTGTATTGTTTACAATTTTATTCTAAATTTTATACTTTAAATTGAGATAAACTTTTTTTTACATTTGTCGCGCCTTCCTTGCGACGCATCTCTCAAGCCCTTGTGGGGCGTTGAGCGCTTGGACTAATCCTCAGTTATTACAATGTCAGTAGTTCGTATGTCGTTGTCTAGAAGACCGCCATGCACCAATGTTCCTCTGACCTCGTTCTGTGTCAGAATGTTTCACTTTCTTCAAGGATTTCATCCATTTGTGAATTTCCGGTGTTGTATAATTACCAATTAATAAGCTCTTAATTCATTCTTAACTAATGTGCTGACCGTCTCCTCTCCATTAGACCTTCGTTCTTGATAAGCACCTCCTTGTACAAGTACTCATAAAATAAGTTTGAGTACTTTCCCTATTTCGTCAAAACTTCAGTTGAGGATTAGTTTTTTACTTGCTTAGGCGCAGTTTTGAGAAAATTGCAATACATCTTTACAAAATGCGCTACATCAATGCGGATGTATGTCTCTGGCAACGTACCGTTCTTGTAGATATCTGAATAAGCAAATAACTTGCAAGATGTAAACGCCTTACTGCATTGAGCAAAGCTTTTGATGAATCGGTCACTACTTCCCAAGGTAGAGGACCAGAACCATCCATGCCTTTAACCAAAGAAGACTCAAGAACCATCCACTCCTTTAACCAAAGGACGCTCCTGAACCATCCATTCCTCTAACCAAAATTCAATTTTTGTCTTGGTGTGCGCCTGTGGCACCATTTGTGTCACAAGGAACTGGTTGTATTGTTCTCGTTTGCCTGTTCTTATTATTCATTCGCATGTACATAAAGGTGGTAATTTGTTCGAGTCACTTTCGGAAAGTTACCAGTTGCATTGATTGCAATGCAACCACGTGGGTTTTTGGAAATATACTCCCGATGGATGTTTAATTGACTCGCTGTCCAATAATGGACAAAAAGAGCGATAGATCAATGCAGTTTATTGAAACTCTTAATTGTTGTGGCAACAATTCCCGAGATCCCACTGGGTCTTTGTCGAGCTGGTTCTTCCTTGCGTATGTAGAGGGTAGATGAGTAAAACCGGGGTTTTGAAGAAGACGGAACCTTTTACAGGGAGGGCATAGTGTGTGTGTGTGTGTGTGTAGGTTTTCGGGCAAGCGAGTGGCTGGGCTTGGCTAAGGGTTTGTATGTTTTTGCTCTTGAAACTACTGACCAACCACTAGTGTTCGGAATGACCCTTTCCAGCCTTAATTGCATTCAACTAACAATAATGATAGTTTATTCATTTTCATTTTAAACTCCTTTTTACTTCATACAAGTTATTCTAAATATTTTACTCACATGTAATTGGCTTCACTAATCAGAGAACTATTTCACATTTAAGTACGTTTTAGGTGATTTTTGGAGGAATTTTCCAAGATTAAAGAGGCATAGCCTTACTTTTAGGTCATCAAAATCCCTGGCGTACACATAACCAAGTCGTATCTCTTTAAAGCATTGCCATTGCCAAAAATGTTGCACTACTTGCAGAAGTCTAATAATATTAAATGGATTTTTGTAAGGAAACTAATAACGCATTATTACAAGTAGAAAAAATGGTTTAATAAAGCATTTGTTGCAAAAATACATTGCATTGGGTAACAAAGGTGGGACTAAATTTTGCACCACTACCCATTTTATGTATAGTATTGTTCTTGCCGAGGCAAAATGGCACTTTACGTGCAGATGGACTTATCCCATCAGTTGTAATCTGATGTTTTGTGCTGCATTAGGTACACCTAGTTGATCGTTCTATTTGATGCCCTGGTCTGTCTAATCTTAATTTTTTGGGGACATAAAGTTTACTGTTTTTTCCTGTAACAAGATTTTTTTACCTGCTACCACACTATTTACTGATGATATTGAAATTGCACTTCAAAAATATTTCATATACATTCTGCCTCCAAGGTGTTTCTATTGAATATTTTGAATAATTAACACGACTCTTTGAATTAAATAAGTTTATTAAAAATTAAAATATTGTAGAAGATTTTCTCAGTTTTCTCAGTCGAGTCTGTGATAGTGTGAGGTTGAAGTATCGAGTGCGCTCGTGGTTAAATATAAAAAGTTTTGGGTATTGAGTACATTCGTGATTACATGTGTGGTTTGGGAGATGCAGACAGTCCTTGCGAGTGCGCATATATACTGGTGGGTCTTTTCTGAGAATTGGTTTTGACGTATTTGTGGATTTGTTTTGCCGCCTGACGTCCGTTCCAGCCTTGCGCCGAAGCAGCAACGGTAAATATCTGGATTAATGATATTACATGAAATTCACATAGGAAGAATATACAACGATCATTCAAAACATTTTGTTAATAAATGTGGACACGAAGAAAAGAAATTAAGACTCTCTCGTACCGGAAACATTGTTGATAATAGCAGTGTTGAATTTCTCAGAATTGCGTAGTTGTCAACTCGTGTTCATTTAGCTAACGTTGCCCGATGTCTGGGACGGGAGCCCAGACCCAAGCGTAATTAAGGAATCCTGTGGACATATTATTTTCTATCACTTAGGTTTTGTTCATTGTACTACAATATTTTGTTCTAAATTGATTGGTATCATTAATTAATTAATTAATATTACTTATTTAACCCCTTTCCTTCCCATTGCTGACTTTGGGAGTCGCTATATTTATATTGGACAATATTTTAAAACATAAAAGTGAGAAAAGTATCACTGATACCGCGTTTTGTCAGCTTCAACCTGAATTTTCAAACTATTTTAATATTACATATTATATCGTACTGAATATGGCTTTATTTAAATGCTGCAAGACGCAGCAATGCAAAAATTGTATTTGTATCAAGTGTGGAGCTTGTTACCATAAAAGCCACATTGATAGAATACAAGGCAGAATCGACATTGATGAAACGCGCATCATATGTTGTCAACTGGATGATGATGTAACTGATCCGAAGGTGTATGTTGCAAACCTTTTGGCAAAGCAAGTTTTGCTACTTCAAGATTTGCTGAATGAAACAAAAAAGAACAACGTTCTTCTCCAAGAAAAGGTGGATAAAATGGCAGGCAGTGCTCCGAGTGGTCCTTCGAAGATGACGTATGCAGATGTGACATCCAGGATGGTCAACCATTACACCAGAAAGGTTCCGTCAATCATCGTGAAATCGAAAATTAAATGTGATAAAGGTATTTTGTTGAAAAATATAAAAACCAAAATCAATGTTTGTGATAAAGTTTCGGTCAGTTCTATTCGAGAAAGAGATGACGGGACAGTTTTGGTTAAGTGCAATGACCAATCAAACTGCGAGGTAATTGAAAACGAAATTAAACAGGTCCTTGAAAATTGCGAAGTTGTGAAAACAAAATTGAGAAATCCTAGAACCAAAATTGTAGGCATTGAAGAAGACTGTGAATTTGATAAAGATAGTGCGGCATTAGCTATTAGAAATCAGAATTTTGAAAACTCCGAAGCTTGCGATGTGAATGTTCTCTATATCCAGAACATTAAAGCAAAGAAGACTAAAACCATATACGTGGAATTGAACCCAGAACTATTTCGCAAAGTAATAGATTCACATTCTATCTCCTTCGGTTGGCAGAAATGCAAGGTATATGAAGATTTCAATTTGAGTCGTTGCTTTAAATGTAATGGATGTGGACATAAAGCTGCTAAATGTACAAATAGTCCTAGTTGTGCTTTCTGTGCGGGATCACACGATACTAGGGAATGTTCAAACAGGAAGGAGAAGTGTGCAAATTGCATTAAGTCAAATCAAAAATATGGACTGAAGTTAGCTACAAATCATCATGCGTTCGATGAGGCACTCTGTCACAGTTACGATTATTATAAAAAAGTTGCAATTTCTAGAACAAAATGTAATGTTTAGACTGTTTATATATTTGTAACTAACATTGAATTGCATGGTTTAGAGAGATTTTTTTAGTTGAAGAGCATGCAAACATACAAAAGATGATAAGCTCTTAACAGAAGATTTAAAGAATGAAATCTTTTCTTCCATGTTCTCATACTTATTGTCAAGCAAGTTCTCTTCATTGTAAACAAAACTTGTTGCGCAGAATGTTCTCATATATTTCTAAATTCTTTTACTCACTTTGTATTTATTTGATTTTATTCCAAGTTTTTGATGTTTTTATACCATTTTATTGCCTCAAATCTGTTCTGTGTAAAAAGTGCACAAAACCCCATGCATCAAGATTATTGGTTTCAAACAAGGAATTAGTTGTGCCTTTCTTTTTAATGCAAACAACATTGATGTATGCATTAAAAATACTTTTGCGTTGTAAAACTACTTTTTAAATTTCAGACATTATCTTGTCTTTAAAAGTTACTAACTTTATAAACACTAACAAAACTTTCAATATTGTTTTTCTCAAACAGCTATTTTGCATATGGGCCCTTTTTACATCGACCGCCTCAATTACAATTTTAAGACTAACAGGTCCAATTAAGTCAATATTATTTACACATTCATTTTTTTGTAAGTGTTAACATTTTGGGTGGTACAAACCATACATAATAGAGAAATTAATAATACTGTCCTATTTTACATAATTGTAAACTTACATTAAAAAAAAAAACTACTCAATACAACTTGTCAACAGAAGCGAAACTTGAAAGCAATGTATACTTTAATTTTATGCTAAAAAAGAGATTTACTATCGATTTTTTTATTACATCACACGTACAATCTCAATTAATATTCTAAATTAAAATTTGATTTAGTTCGTCAATGTTTCACCTTACACTGTAGGTCTTCATCAGGGTTAGTTTCAGTTAATAACAAACAGTTAACATTGAATTATTTCCATTTAACAAGATTCTATGGTCGTCTAATATCAAAAATTGTGAAGGATTTTTTTTAAGGTCACGTAATACCACATAACCGGAGGTTAAGTTCCTCTCATTTGCAAAGGTAAAAGCATCATGGAAATAACCATAACTTCCACAATGGGTGAAAGCAGATTAGAAATGAATACGCATAAAACAAACAAAATTCGAATTGGAGTAGTCCAAAGGATTATGAATGTAACATAAAACGCAGTACACGTTGCGATTTTAAAGTGAAGTACCCTTCACCTAAACATTTCACTCAGAATTTGTTAGTTATCACTTGGAAGAGTATACAGTAAGTCATTACAAGTCACACAAGGAAACCGCAAAGACCTACTCTTTTGTGTCAGAGTGGAAGAAGAATACTCAGAGCAAAAAAAGATAATAGCAGGTTTGCTGCAAGGAAGTGTTTTGGGGCCTGTTCTCTACTTATTGTACACGAGTGATATCCCACAAAACGAAAACATTATTGTGGCGACCTTTGCTGATGATACAGCCCTGATGGTTACGCACTCATACGCGCTTGAGGCCTCAGACATTCTACAATATGTTAGTAATCAAATACACTCTTGGACAACAAATTGGACATCAAATTAAACGAGTCAAAATCTGTACACGTAAACTTTACAAACAAGAGAATTGTAAGCACCTCTTCTCTGATGTTTAATGTGTCAAGTGAAATTAGAAGATTCGCTACCAACATGAAATGTAACTGCATGAACATGTTAACTTAGAAGCCATTCAACTTTTGGAAAACCGGAACCAGCGAAGGAGGCTAAAGAGGACCAAGTCCTTCGAATTACTTTAATATTCTCTATAAATTTATTTTGATATTGGAAATTAAATGCATACTACTCAATTGAGTGAACATGCAAATAATATTTTAACTTAGATTTAAGAATATATGTAAATTGTTGGTTGGTCATTTGTGACCAGTTTCAATCTTTGATGCCGTGGCATATAAAAAAAAATTTCAAAAAATAAAAAAGTGGCATGTTTATCTTCCAGGTTCAAGTGATAGAAACGGAACTATTTCTGATTACATTGGATTCCAGTGTTTGCCAGAAGACTGACATCTTTGTTACTGAAATGTTACCACAAGAGAAAATAAATGTCACAAAAACGAAAGTTACAATTACAACTTAGAAAATACTTTTGGCTTATTGGACATCAATCAAAATTATTGCTTCAATAAACTATTAATTTACAAAATCATTGTAGTTCCTATATGGACACATGGAATCCAGTTCTGGTTCACTGCTATAAAAATTAATTTGTCTGTTTTACAAATATTTCAATTAGAATAACTTGATCTGCACTCTATTTCATAAGAAATGCTGCACTACACCGATACCTCAATATACCAACAGTTCACCAAATGACTCAACAAATAAGTTTGAAATATCAACGATGTCTGGAAATGCACCCCTATCATCTAGCTCTAAAACTTCTTATTAATAGTCAAGAATTTTCTTGACTCAATAGAATTTCTTCTCCTCTCCCCCTCTGTTTTAATAATTAACATTTATCCCAAGATCATCATCAACTCCGTTGTCGTACACACAGTAATATCTTTCACAGAAAATTGCATTCACATCCACCTACACCACACATAGTACAATTTATTTATGGCTTTTGTCAAAATACACCTTACTTTAACTTCTATATTCATACATACAAGAGAATGTATGTAGCCTTGTACATGTGAATTTGTGTAATATTTTTTGACATGAATTGTAATATTTGTGGTATAGGTGGATGCAAATACAATATTATATGAAAGATATAACTATGCGATGACACCTGAAGAAGGAGTGAAGTAATCCTGCGAAACGTTGCAGAGAAATATATAAATATAATATTCTTCCCAAAGCTCCTTGTTCTTCTCTTTTTAATTTAGGCATATCATACAATAAGCAGAAGACAATTAAATCCAGTTTCCCGAAAGATAGAATTATTCAAACCTCCTTAAAGTCAAAAAGATTTCCTTTATTATATATAATTAAACCTCCAGTGCCCCTTGTTGACATATATTGCAACTGTTCTCTCCTTTTTTTAATTAATTAACATAGCCACAGATTGTGAGGCCAATGCAACCGTATATATTACTATACCCCTTTTCTTCAATTAATCAATATTATAATATTACGACGTTGCATAAAATTGTTTTTGATCGTAGGTCGTGGCTGGCCCCGTACGGGAAATACCTGTAAACAACGTTCCCTATTGCAGCATACACAGGACATCTAAATACTGAAATAAGAACACCTTTTTTTTTCATAAAAGAAAGAAAGAACGTTAAATCCTGTTCTCTCTCGTTTATTCTCTCATCAACATGTAACACTACGTCCCCTGTTGCCTTCTCTCAACAACAATGTAACAATGTGTAAAGATATAAATGTCCTCGTGCTTGGCAACATTGCTACAACTCAAATACCATTACATTAAATGAAATTAATATTAATCAGCTTATTTATAACTATTATGCGTCCAGGAATTCCTTTTACCAAAAACCAATGTCATTAAAAAAATTTCCCTCGTACGTACGTACTTATGAAGTTAACAATGAGAAAACAAGACTAAATTTTGCATTGCTAGTTCGACAACAATTACGTGCATTCTTCTTTTAAAATTTAAGATTTTCACCGGTCTTGTCAAAGTTTATTTAGTTTATTTGGGTGTCCCCGAAAACAAATATCTAATTTGATATTTACGCCACGAATGCGACACTTTCCTGATGTGAGTTTCGTCGAGACAGCGCCGTTGCCAGCCCGGTCGTCCCGTGCGTGCCCACTTGCATGCGCCGATGTAATCGCACGCTCCAATCTTGCGTATGCTGACTTTCTTCATAAGAAATTCCCCGTGAATTCCAAAAAAATGCTGGATCACTTCGAAGCACAGAGTCACAATAAAATATAATAAAACAACTTCTTCTCTCTTCCACTTCATTCACTGCATCAATGGCTGTTTTTACTACCCGTCCGCATGTCCATTGCACGGTACCGATTCGTCACAAAAATGTCCAAGTTCAAATTCTTAAAAAATCTCGAATTCGTCCAACATGGATTCGATGTTTCTATCACCCCTGACTCGGAAGAAGTATTCTTAAAATCATGTCGATTTAACACGTCACCTCGTAAGAGAAAAAAATGCCGGCGAATCTCATTCTTGGATTTTCATTGTTGTTTTCCTAATTTCTCTAAAATGTACAATATAAGTTATTTTGACATGACTATGCGCTTATTCATTAACTCTTTTGCCCAATGTTGAAGTTTTTTTTGCCCAAACATATATTTTTGATATATTATACGTCGAAAATGCTAAATTTCTCTGTCGACAGTACACACCAATTCGTCGCTTGTTTTGATAATATTACTTTGTAATATTTCTTCAGTTCAGAAATTCCACGTTCTATAAGTCTTTTGGATCAGCTATAATTTTTATTAAATTTAGACAACGACGATTTACACGCCTCTCGTTGCCTACTTAAAACTTCTTCTTAAAATTTTATATTTAAGTTATTGCATCTGACACGTCACTGGGACTTTTCTCTAATTTTTCATATTCTAATTTTAAATGAACCCGTCGTCCGATCGTGTTCAAATAAAGACTACAACGTTTATTTATTTATTTTCCAACTAACTGTACGGTCAGATTTCTTTCCAAAACTACGGAATCCACTGTGTTTTTCAAAATTGTCGAAATATACTTTCCGCTGCACGCTGTTCTTCTGTCTTGCTACTATCGATTTACGTACACGTTGTTTTATCAATTACAGTTTAATAAATATTTCTCCTTTTTCCACAATTGTTTTTGGGGAATGTGCCAGAAATGAAATCATTACAATATGTAACAACATTTCTGGTCAAATTGTATTTACAGTTTTTGCATTAAATTACATATTTTATTTCTTCAATAAACAGAAACATCCTAAAGGAAACATATAAGCAAAGAATGCCGGATGTCGATTTAGCCATGATTGCTAAGACATTGTACATTCCCGGCGAGATTGTACATAAGACTTGGTTCAGTTCGAATCTTCATCTAAAAGCGTGTTTAGCTGCTATATGCCTGTGGTTAAGACAGAGGGACGGCCAATGCAAAGCAAATGGTGGTTGGCCAAAGAAAGTAAAGTTGTGAGTGAAGGACGATATAAGTTATTATTTTTTTGTTGTAACTCACTTCCTTGGAAGACACTAATACTGAACCGGCAGAATACATCAATAAAAAAAAGAGGTTGGCTAAATTATTAAGGCATTATTATTCCTTTTCAAAACATTTTTGAAGATTTGTAGTAATTTCTTAATAGTTGTTTACTACATTCTCTGACAGAATGTGAAATGTACAATTCCAGTAGTTAACTGCAGTAATGGTTTGTTTTGTGAGTACTTTCCTAAAAAAAGAGATTTCCACGTCCAGACTCCCAAAGACAAAGTGCGGACCAGTCCTGTGTCACTATTACGAAGTCATCAAGTATTATTCTTATCACGAAGTCTACAAGTACATTGTAGACTTCGTGGTCACCAGTCCTGTGTCATTTGATAGGCCACTTCCGGTGCTTATTTGAATTTTGTACTCGTGCTTGGCAACATTGCTACAACTCGAATACCATTACATTAAATGAAATTAATATTAATCAGCTGATTTATTACTATTATGCGTCCGGGAATTCCTTTTACCAAAAACCAATGTCATAAAAAAAATTTCCCTCGTACGTACGTACTCATGAAGTTAACAATGAGAAAACAAGACTAAATTTTGCAATGCTATTTCGACAACAATTACGTGCATTCTTCTTTTAAAATTTAAGATTTCCACCGGTCTTGTCAAAGTTTATTTAGTTTATTTGGGTGTACCCGAAAAGAAAGATCTAATTTTATATTTACGCCACGAATGCGACACTTTCCTGATGTGAGTTTCGTCGAGACAGCGCCGTTGCCAGCCCGGTCGTCCCGTGCGTGCCCACTTGCATGCGCCGATGTAATCGCACGCTCCAATCTTGCGTATGCTGACTTTCTTCATAAGAAATTCCCCGTGAATTCAAAAAAAATGCTGGATCACTTCGAAGCACAGAGTCACAATAAAATATAATAAAACAACTTCTTCTCTCTTCCACTTCATTCACTGCATCAATGGTTGTTTTTACTACCCGTCTACATGTCCATTGCACGGTACGGATTCGTCAGAAAAATGTCTAAGTCCAAATTCTTAAAAAAATCTCGAATTCGTCCAACATGGATTCGATGTTTCTATCACCCCTGACTCGGAAGAAGTGTTCTTAAAATCATGTCGATTTAACACGTCACCTCGTAAGAGAAAAAAATGGCGGCGAATCTCATTCTTGCATTTTCATTGTTGTTTTCCTAATTTCTCTAAAATGTACAATATAAGTTATTTTGACATAACTATGCGCTTATTCATTAACGCTTTTGCCCAATGTTGAAGTTTTTTTTGCCCCGAACATATGTTTTTGATATATTATACGTCGAAAATGCTAAATTTCTCTGTCGACAGTATACCCCAATTCGTCGCTTGTTTTGATAAGATTACTTTGTAATATTTCTTCAGTTCAGAAATTCCACATTCTATAAGTCTTTTGGATCAGCTATAATTTTTATTAAATTTAGACAACGACGATTTACACGCCTCTCGTTGCCTAATTAAAACTTTTTCATAAAATTTTGATATTTAAGTTATTGCATCTGACACGTCACTGGTACTTTTCTCTAATTTTTCATATTCTAATTTTAAATGAACCCGTCGTCCGATCGTGTTCAAATATAGACCAAAACGTTTATTTATTTATTTTTTCCAACTAACTGTACGGTCAGATTTCTTTCCAAAACTACCGAATCACTGTGTTTTCCAAAATTGTCGAAATATACTTTCCGCTGCACGCTGTTCTTTTGTCTTGCTATAATTGATTCACGTACACGTTGTTTTATCAATTACAGTTTAATAAATATTTCTCCTTTTTCCACAATTGTTTTTGGGGAATGTGCCAGAAATGAAATCATTACAATATGTAACAACATTTCTGGTCAAATTGTATTTACAGTTTTTGCATTAAATTACATATTTTATTTCTTCAATAAACAGAAACATCCTAAAGGAAACATATAAGCAAAGAATGCCGGATGTCGATTTAGCCATGATTGCTAAGACATTGTACATTCCCGGCGAGATTGTACATAAGACTTGGTTCAGTTCGAATCTTCATCTGAAACCGTGTTTAGCTGCTATATGCCTGTGGTTAAGACAGAGGGAAGGCCAATGCAAAGCAAATGGTGGTTGGCCAAAGAAAGTAAAGTTGTGAGTGAAGGACGATATAAGTTATTATTTTTTTGTTGTAACTCACTTCCTTGGAAGACACTAATACTGAACCGGCAGAATACATCAATAAAAAAAAGAGGTTGGCTAAGTTATTAAGGCATTATTTTTCTTTTTCAAACATTTTTGAAGATTTGTAGTAATTTCTTAATGGTTGTTGACTACATTCTCTGACAGTATGTGAAATGTACAATTCCAGTAGTTAACTGGAGTAATGGTTTGTTTTGTGAGTACTTACCTAAAAAAAGAGTTTTTCACGTCCAGACTCCCAAAGACAAAGTGCGGACCAGTCCTGTGTCACTATTACGAAGTCTTCAAGTATTATTCTTATCACGAAGTCTACATGTACATTGTAGACTTCGTGGTCACCAGTCCTGTGTCATTTGATAGGCCACTTCCGGTGCTTATTTGAATTTTGTACTCGTGCTTGGCAACATTGCTACGACTCAAATACCATTACATTAAATTAAATTAATAATAATCAGCTGATTTATAACTATTATGCGTCCGGGAATTTCTTTTACCAAAAACCAATGTCATTAAAAAAATTTCCCTCGTACGTACGTACTGATGAAGTTAACAATGAGAAAAGAAGACTAAATTTTGCATTGCTAGTTCGACAACAATTACGTGCATTCTTCTTTTAAATTTTAAGATTTCCACCGGTCTTGTCAAAGTTTATTTAGTTTATTTGGGTGTCCCCGAAAACAAATATCTAATTTGATATTTACGCCACGAATGCGACACTTTCCTGTTGTGAGTTTCGTCGAGACAGCGCCGTTGCCAGCCCGGTCGTCCCGTGCGTGCCCACTTGCATGCGCCGATGTAATCGCACGCTCCAATCTTGCGTATGCTGACTTTCTTCATAAGAAATTCCCCGTGAATTCAAAAAAAATGCTGGATCACTTCGAAGCACAGAGTCACAATAAAATATAATAAAACAACTTCTTCTCTCTTCCACTTCATTCACTGCATCAATGGCTGATTTTACTACCCGTCCGCATGTCCATTGCACGGTACCGATTCGTCACAAAAATGTCTAAGTCCAAATTCTTAAAAAAATCTCGAATTCGTCCAACATGGATTCGATGTTTCTATCACCCCTGACTCGGAAGAAGTGTTCTTAAAATCATGTCGATTTAACACGTCACCTCGTAAGAGAAAAAAATGGCGGCGAATCTCATTCTTGCACTTTCATTGTTGTTTTCCTAATTTCTCTAAAATGTACAATATAAGTTATTTTGACATGACTATGCGCTTATTCATTAACGCTTTTGCCCAATGTTAAAGTTTTTTTGCCCAAACATATATTTTTGATATATTATACGTCGAAAATGCTAAATTTCTCTGTCGACAGTATACACCAATTCGTCGCTTGTTTTGATAATATTACTTTGTAATATTTCTTCAGTTCAGAAATTCCACGTTCTATAAGTCTTTTGGATCAGCTATAATTTTTATTAAATTTAGACAACGACGATTTACACGCCTCTCGTTGCCTAATTAAAACTTTTTCATAAAATTTTGATATTTAAGTTATTGCATCTGACACGTCACTGGTACTTTTCTCTAATTTTTCATATTCTAATTTTAAATGAACCCGTCGTCCGATCGTGTTCAAATATAGACCAAAACGTTTATTTATTTATTTTTTCCAACTAACTGTACGGTCAGATTTCTTTCCAAAACTACCGAATCACTGTGTTTTCCAAAATTGTCGAAATATACTTTCCGCTGCACGCTGTTCTTCTGTCTTGCTATAATCGATTCACGTACACGTTGTTTTATCAATTACAGTTTAATAAATATTTCTCCTTTTTCCACAATTGTTTTTGGGGAATGTGCCAGAAATGCAATGATTACAATATGTAACAACGTTTCTGGTCAAATTGTATTTACAGTTTTTGCATTAAATTACATATTTTATTTCTTCAATAAACAGAAACATCCTAAAGGAAACATATAAGCAAAGAATGCCGGATGTCGATTTAGCCATGATTGCTAAGACATTGTACATTCCCGGCGAGATTGTACATAAGACTTGGTTCAGTTCGAATCTTCATCTGAAACCGTGTTTAGCTGCTATATGCCTGTGGTTAAGACAGAGGGAAGGCCAATGCAAAGCAAATGGTGGTTGGCCAAAGAAAGTAAAGTTGTGAGTGAAGGACGATATAAGTTATTATTTTTTTGTTGTAACTCACTTCCTTGGAAGACACAAATACTGAACCGGCAGAATACATCAATAAAAAAAAGAGGTTGGCTAAATTACTAAGGCATTATTATTCCTTTTCAAACATTTTTGAAGATTTGTAGTAATTTCTTAATGGTTGTTGACTACATCCTCTGACAGTATGTGAAATGTACAATTCCAGTAGTTAACTGGAGTAATGGTTTGTTTTGTGAGTACTTACCTAAAAAAAAGAGATTTTCACGTCCAGACTCCCAAAGACAAAGTGCGGACCAGTCCTGTGTCACTATTACGAAGTCTTCAAGTATTATTCTTATCACGAAGTCTACAAGTACATTGTAGACTTCGTGGTCACCAGTCCTGTGTCATTTGATAGGCCACTTCCGGTGCTTATTTGAATTTTGAGCAGAGAGAATTTGATTGTTCCGCCATCTTGACCCCACATTTTTGGGCCAATAGAAGTCGATGTATGCGCGATGGTGCAGCGATCTACAGGCCACCACCACTAATTATCCACGTGCTGCCGTGTGGCAATTGTTCACGGCTGCATTTGTGAACTGTTTCACAAGTTACCCGCCAGTTATAACGGTGTACAGGTGGGTGTTTTTGTGTGTTTCGTTTGTTTTGCGTTCAGAAGAGGGTGTTGTCTTTTCTTCTTGTCGGTAATGCCAAAATTTCCGCGATATTGGGGTCCCATTTGCCGAAACAGCAAGACGAAAGACTGTACGGCCACACATGGTTACTTTCCCTAACGATCCTGAAAAGTAAGCTTATAAGTTTATTTTGAAAACAACAATTTAGATTTGGTAACTATAAATTGTAAATGTGTAAACGATCTAAATGTTTTACTAAATGAAAATGGTCTGATTATATTCCATATTAATATCAGGAGTCTAAACAAGAACTATGATAACTTAGTGTTAAATATAAAAACGATGGAAAAAACCTGATGTCATTATCTGTACAGAAACTTTCAAAATAAGCTATGCAAATATGTATGTAATTGAAGGATATGAAATGTTTTTTGTAAATAGTTGTCTAGCTTGTTTCATCAAAAATGTTAGATGAAACAAGCTAAGGAAAAGTACTATAATGAGATTGTGAGATATTTCAATTGTAATGTACATTTAATGTGGAAATTTATTAATTCCACACTGGATAAAAAGGATTCTAAAAAAAATCAATTGCAACCATTTTACCAGAAAACGAAAAGTTGCCTCTACAAGGTGAATTGCCTATTGCTAATTATTTGAATTAATTATTTAATTTTTCGTCGAAATTGGGTCCAGTATCACTTAAGATTTTGATAATTTTGTCTTTGAAAAAAAATATTATATTGAAATCAACCCCCTCCGAATCAATGTTTATTTTACCCACTAATGAAACTGAAATACTAATATAATCAACAAAATGAATCATAAAAAAGTCCGCTGGTATCGATAAAATTTCTATTGCGGTAATAAAACATATATCTAAATTCATATCTCAACCCCTTGTATATAGTGTAAATAAATGTTTTGAAAGTGAAATTGTTCCTGACCATTTCAAAAAAGTAGAAGTGATTCCTATTTATAAAACAGGTGATGAAAAGAAGGCTACAAATTATAGGCCTATATCATTGATATCAAATTTCGCCAAGATATTTCAAAAGGTAGTTAAAGCAAGAGTGTTAAGTTTTATTAAAAAACATAAAATCATTAATGAATTTCAATTTGGCTGCCAGGAAGGCAAAAGTACGGAAGATGCGATTAAATTTATTACAGATGAAATCAACCATAGTATCGATGAATGATCTTCTTAGATCTTGCTAAGGCATTTGATACTGTTAATCATGAGATATTGTTAAACAAATTATATAAAATGGGATTCAGAGGCACTTCTTATAATCTGTTTAAAAGCTATTTGACGAATAGAAAACATGTTGTGAGAATCAATAACGTTATTAGTGAGGAACAAATTGTAACCTGCGGTGTTCCACAAGGTACTATATTGGGACCATATTTTTTTATTATACATTAACGATATTTTTGGAATACTGGCTCAAGGTGAATTTGTATCATTTGCAGATGATACAGCTGTAATTATCAAAGGCAAAACGTGGCCTGAGGTTCTTGGGCGAGCCGAACAAAATATGAAATTGATAACTACATGGCTCAAAGATAATTACTTAAGACTCAATATCCAAAAAACTGTTAATGTAACTTATGGTAGTTATCTAGATTGCACTGGCTCTATTCGGACTGCTTACTGACCCTTTCAACACACGATACATCGCAACCCAGTACTGTGACATTCTGATACCCTTGCATGACCTTCAGCAATGCTTATCTGGTCGAGGGGTTATGATTTTCAACGCGGGGCAGGGAGACGCGTGAATAGATGTCATGCCCGTACACCTTCCCACGCTCCAGAGTCGGGAGAGAAGGGACGGCCTACGCCTTGAGAGACAAGCGACCCGTAGGTCGAATTCTACGGTGACAGAAGCCCCTCTTCTTCAATATCCAGCTGCCAGGGACGTCAGAAGTATTTTCAAATAGGGGGGGGGCGATTATACACTCACTTTAATCCTCACCCCTCCCCGTCAATATATACATATATATATATATAGTGATGCAACCGCCCACGTCGGATGCCGATTCTTTGGAACGGAATCGGGGGGGGCTCACACCACAGAACGGAAGCGCCGACACACTGATGGTATGACGGTCGTTCCCATATAGCAGGGGGGACACGCGCTAAATTTATTTAAAGGGGCGCCAAGCGCGCGCCCACTTACCTGCTATTTCACTGCCGGCGTTGAGCGTCTCAGGGGTGAGTGCCCTGGGTCGAAGGATTGCATTGGTTTCTTTGTTTCAAAATAATGAAGACTTTACTCAGAAGTTAAGTTTTTCACCCGGCCAAAATGGCGGGAACATTTATTAAAAAAACTGTTCTTGCAGACACGAAATTATTGTTTTTGGCTACCAAACAAATGATGATGACGTACAAGGTGTTGATGGCGTGATGGCTACGTCACCGCGACGGGATTGCTCACCGATCGATGGATTGATGTAGCCGGACCCTCAGGAGCGACGCTGGAGCGCGGGAACACAGGCCTCACAATTGTCCCCCGGGATGAATGCTCCGGCGCTCGGGATGTCGGCGGTGGATGTCAGCGCGGCAATGACGTAGCGCTGGCGCGCGTCTCAGGCCGTCACACGTCACCTGGACCGCGTATGACGTTGTAAGCCAAAATCTGGCTGTGTGGAATAAATTCCGCGGCTGGACGGAGGCCGGGCAGGTTTCGTGGTGGTCGGCACAATGCTTGCCTCTCACCAACCGCTATTGTCGTCTTTCACCGTTGCTCTAACTAGTAATTTCGCTAAGAGCCGATATTCGGCCGCTCTCTGTCACTTTATATTGTGGATAATTTCAACCGTCCTCCGCTATCTCTGCCCGTTCTCTGCTCGACCACCCTCTCCCGTGTTTTTCACCCGTCTGTAATTCGAGCCTCTCGCTGTGTTTCTCCCCCTTCTTTCTTTCGCACCATGTAAAGGTTATCACGTGCTTCCTGCCCAGCGTTTTCATAGGTCGGTTTGTTGAGTTCCAGAATTTTCTGTCATTTGTAACCTGGTTGGCTAAGATGATCGCTTCCTTTCGCGGCCATTGGATGTCTTTGTTTAGCACAGAGAAGTGCGCACGTGGCTCTTCTGCTATGACTTGTGATAGGTTTATTGGACTTAGGGGATTATCTTGCTGCGTGCTAGCGCCAAGTCTATAACGCGGTTGTTCCGGGAGTCACTCATTTTGTTGGAGGCACAAAGGGGGTGGATTTATTGTTCAGGGTGTGGAAAGGCCTACGCAGAACTGATCAGGCGAGGCGAGAGGCCGTCCGTTCTTCCGAGCTTCTGTTAATGTGGCGTGACACTGGGGTGGCGACGTGCGATGGTCAAACGACACATCGCATTACCCCCCCGTACAATGAGATTAAAAAAAACGCATGGGATATGTTTTTTTAATCTAAGAACGAAAATAGAGATTGACAAAAGATAGAAGACTAATAAATTTGGGTAGCATGTGCCGACAGATGAAGCAGTGAAAACACAAAAAATTAGCATGTCAAGTATGAAATCGAGGGGTTTTAATGACAATTCTAACATGATATAACATTACTAGTAATTTAATCAGATGGATAATATTTATGAAGGAAAACAAAACTAATGCTAACTCTGACAACTGAATAGCCGATAAACCTAGGAAACAAATTCTTTAAGAAGTAATAAAAACAAAATAAAGAGATACAAGTGAATGAAAATAATCATCATTTTTTCAAAGGAAAAGAAATGGTGGTGGGCCATTAGCGACACCCACACAAACTAAGTGTAAACTAAATACTAAATAATTAATTAAGAAGATAACAGAGGAATAACTGAGTACAAAACTTAGTATTACCGACAAAAATGAAACAATGGAGTACCTAAAGCTAGTTAAACGCTACTGCAAATTGAATAGATCGATGAACTGTACAAAGGAAAGAGCTAAAAGTGGGAACCCTATAATTCATTAACGTGCTTGACGCAATTTAATACGATTTTAGAGTTACAAAAACAAGTTGAATAATGCGACTTTTGCATAATAATAGATATAACATAATAGTCAATAGTAGCCAAATTATTTAAAGCACAAGAAGAAAAAACAAATTATCAACACGATAGAGATTAGATAATGAAATGGTAGACATGGGAAAACAACCAATTAATTTAACAAAAGACTTGGGTTGCAAATACATTAATTTCATGATATCAGAATGGAGCTAGTTTCATAAATTAAGGTCAATGGTTATAATTCTCGTCAACTCTCGACAACATACAGGGTCCTTAGTTTATCTTGCAACTCATGTCTGAGAGCACTCGTTCTTGTTTTGGTAATTTGGCAACCGCGTCTCTTTTACACCTTTCAAGACAGCCGTGCCTGGCACGTCGGGACAGCAGAGGAGGCAACCGTCAGGTCATAAGCTGCAGCAAGTTTCCTGTTTCTTTGTTGATTCCATTCAAGAGTGTCGGCGGGCAGGAACACGGCTCTCATGCCGAAATCTTTTCACGCTGTACAGAGTGGGTGGGGTGGGGTGGGGTGGGCTGAGGCATGAGCGTGGAAACAAAACGTCTAAGCAATTCTGCCCAGTATGCTGAAGAAACAAAACTGTAATAATAATGTGGAGGGGAGTTATCGATTTATTTACAGCAACGTAACAATAATTAAGTAAAGCCAGCTCAGAGAGAAATCGAAAAAATATATCGTGAAATATTATCGCCTAGCTCTTCATTATATAACAATAATAATAATAATAATAATAATGTATTAATATTATGGAATCTGCATATTAAGCAAATAAGAAAACTTTATTAACAGACAATAAACATACCTAGAAATGTTATGAGAGTAATTACCGCAGAGGCCAAAAGTTAAAAATCGAGGTGGAGCGTAGCGGAGCCGAGATTTTTTATTTGGACAAAGCAGTAATAACACTGTAACATTTTGTGGTATGTTCAGCATTTTTATCGGTCAATCTCACGATTTATGCGAAAATTTATATTACTGCGATAGTAAACATATGAATTCTGTTGTTGCGGCATGTTACTATGATATTGTGGGGTATTGCTTGCGATATATCTATTTAAACAATATTCGTATACCGTGGTTTGAAAAAAGATGGATACAAATAATTCTCCTGAAGTTAAAGATAACTAAAGAAATGACGTTCGGTGAGGAAGTTGGCGCGTCTATTTCCAGAGGCGACACCTCAGATCGTCAGTAATATGATTACCGAAGAAGGGTTTCATTTGATGGAATGCGAGGAAAATGAAATTAATTTACCTAAAACACATTTTAACTGCACTATTAAGACCTATTACAATGAACAATAATTATCTCAAAAATTAATATGAGTTACTTTATTCTGAATTATTGAATCTGATTTGTTTTCTACACCGACTTGTTTCTTTCTTAATAAACATTTGACTTGCGATGAATCAATGGTTGTTTATTCACGTTGCCAAAGATGTTAAAACTCGATGCTAAGGATGTTAAATTGCTTAACCACACAGATAGGTACACGCCTGTAGGGTTGCATGTTAAAATGGGCTAAAGACGCATGTTACCGATAAAATTATTAAAAATACTAATAAATGTAACTTAGTAGTACATTAATAACTACTAAAAATAATGAATAAAAAGTAATAAAATATAATTATCTTAAAATGACAAAAAAACTGACAGTCGAGTAATGCTCAAAGTGACCACCTTTTATGAAGAGACAGGCGTTTACTCTTTTCAGTGTAGTGGCTGCAGTACGTTGAAGAGTAACAAGGACAGAATACGTGCTTTCTCTTTCTTCCAACTAAAATTAGACACATTCTGTCGGCCCGAAATCTGAGGGCACGCTACTGGGCTTCGCTAAAAGTGAAAGGGCGTCGAAGGTATTTCACGCGTTGCCAAATTGGCAAAACAAGAGTTGGTGTTTCCAGACCTGGGTTGCAAGATACGATAAAGACCCGGTACAACTAATGGGAATTCTTAATTATTTCTCTCTTTTCAATCAACAACTACAATAGTTAATTATTCATAATATTTCTGTTTCCTAGCTTTCTCTTTCTTCGGAGGATTTATTGACCGACGTTCTTCTATAATAATCACTTAACCAAAGCATTGAAGTAGTTGCGATCCACGAAATTAATAAGAACGTGCCAGGGTAACCGGGCTAGATCCACAAGAATATAATTGAAAAATAAAGTAACCTAATCAGAGCGACATAAATGAGGGCTTTATTATTCTTTTAGCCAATTTATCTGATCTAATCTCTGAAAGGAACAAGGTTATAAAAAATTGTAAGGACCAACCTCGGAACCATATATGCTACGTAAAGTGCAAGCGTTGGGGGCTACAAGCTTAATAATTTGGTAAGGACCTACAAATAGGGGAAAGAATTTACTGATAAGGCCTTCAGGGTGATTAGATACTCTGAGAGCTTTGATTAAAACTTTATTACCGACTTTAAATAAATGAGTTTTACTTTTCTGGTGTTGTTTTCTCGTATCACCAGCTTTCCTTTAAATTTGACAGAATTATTTGACACCTATGTCATTCAACGATTGCTGCCAAAGGTCACTCGTAAACTGCGTGCCATTGTCACTGAGGACACGCTGATACGTCCCACATTCTTTAAAGAGACCTTGCACTAAGTGTTTTAAACAAGATTTTGCAGTAGGTTTAACAAGAAGAAAATACTTAACGTAATTGGTAAATACATCTATGACTACAAAAATATTTATGGTTCAGCACTGTGTTCTCTTTTATTCCGGACCGGGGAGGTTTAACGGCCTTTGTGATGGTTGAACCTGGGAAGTCGAGGGGGGGGCCTGAAGGGGCGCGTTTTGGCCTTGACCGCCATTGAAAGGAGGCTGAAAGCTGGCCGGCTGCTGGGCGGAGGGGGGCGGGTGAAAAATGTGGCGGAGGGCTGTGGTTAAAAGGACGCTCTTGACCTTGCAAATGGCGTGGGGGAAATCCTCGAGTCTTATTATTATTGCCATTACGTGGGCGTGAAGAGTTTTGACTCTGATTTTGATACGAAGCGAATTGCACATTAGTTTGTCGAAATCGCCCAATAAAATCTGAAATTGCTCGAGATCTTTCACAAAACTAGTTTTAAGTAGGTTTTGTATGACATACGGGTAGTGACGTGTTAATAGCCACATGATTTCGTCGTCAGCCCGTCGAGGTGGGTTGGTCCACGTCCTGACGGGGGGATGCAGAGAAGGCTCTCAAGTGTTCTTTCTCCATTTTTTTCATCGTCTTGCTTTTCATTTCATGTCACGTATATTCTTTTCACTCCTTTTTCTTCCTCACTGGCCTTCTCTGTATGCTGAACGCCCACCCATGTGTTTGCCGTGCATGGCGACCCGTGTCGGAGGGAATGTGTGTCCTGGCAGTTGAGAGACCTGTTTGTTTCCAACTAGTCCTGGTGCTATGTTTTTTTTTGGCTTGCACTAAGGGGTACGTCTACGTATTTTTGGGGAACATTCCTTGTAGGTGTCAATACACTCGCTTTGGCCTCGGACTCTTCTAGACGGGCGGTCGGGAGCTAACCCACTCCCGATCAATCGGCTCGGGACTAGGTCTTGCACTGAACTCCAGGGTGAGCGGGGGGATCCACGGCGGTGCAGCGCTGTGACATTCCCCTACTATATCTTCGTGTCAGCCCTGGCACCCCAGTGGGGTGTCCCCTTGTTGGACTCCATGGTGGGTGGGGAGCACGGAGATGAATTTATATCCATCTCATGGATACTCAACAACCCCCCCTGCCCTCTTCTGCAAGGAAGAGGAGATGTGACAGAACAGTTGATCTAAATAGCTTCTTCCTCCGGGAAGAAGATAAACCAAGAAAGCCTCGGTTTCTGTTGATGTCTTGCTCGGAAACTGAAAAAACTTTCAAAAGTGTTAGTGCGGGTCCGCCTTGCGCGAGCAATTGAGGAGAGTTTTGGAAAGCTTCAAGCGGTCGTGCGACAAAGAAATGGTACAATTCTCTTTGAAGCACGCACCGACGAACAAATAGAAAAGATTTTAAAAACTGAACAGATTGCCGCCTCCAAGTGGAAGTGACCACTCACCCTACCTTAACCTATGTAAGGGAGTGGTCAACCATGAAGACTTTGCGACTGAAAACGAGGATGAACTTCTTTCCTTTTTCAAGAGCTACGGTGTAACGGAGGTGTACAGGATCAGGAGGAAGGAGAAATGGAAAGAGATCCCCACTTCTACCTTGATCCTGACGTTTAATCTCCCTTCTCTCCCAGAGTATGTTAGCTGTGGTTATTATAACCTTCGCGTGCGGCAGTATGTGCCGAACCCCCTGCGCTGCTTTAAGTGTCAGAGGTTCGGTCATACACAACAAAGGTGCATGGCCGTAAGCCCTGCTTGCGCAAAGTGCGGTTATTCCGCGCACGATCCCAACCCTTGTTCATCACCAGCCCGCTGGTGTAAATTGTGAAGGAGACCATGCGGCCAACTCTAACAAGTGCCCCACATATCTGAGAGAGAGGGAGATTCAAAGGATTAGGGTGACGGAGAAGGTATCTTTTCCGGAAGCGAACGCCGATACCTGGTGAAGAACCCTGTGGATCTCAGGCGTTCTTTTTCTAGCACTCTAGCGAAACACTGTCAAAGCGACGAGCATTCAGTCCTCTCGTGCTACTCCCCCTGTAGCGAACTTTTGTTGCCAGGTATCCCCAGTGGACTTCCCTGAGGAGACATCGCCTCTGCAAGGTGGGAAAATAATAATCCCCACAAATTCAAGACACCACCCAAGAAGACAACAAAGACAAAGACAGAACAAGAATCCACTTCTCAGCGCGCAAGAAGGCTGATGTCACACGGCCTGCTGGCCTGGACAAGAAAAACGATAGATCCTCCAAACTCCGACCACCTACCCCGACTCCTGAAACTCGCTCTGAGCGATCTCTCAGCCTGTCGAGCAGTGGTCAGGATGAGTCTGCCTCGGAGGAAACTTCAGCCGGGGTGGACACTCGATCCTTCGGGCGGCAGAGGCGAAAAAAGGAAAAGAAGAAATCCTCTTAACTTTTTAAACAACGGCTCTCCTATCCTGGAATCTGAACGGATTTTTCTCTCCGACGGGACGAATTAAAACTCTTATTGTCCCGTTATACACCATCAATTTTCTGCTTACAGGAAACGCATCTTTCTCCATCACGGTCCATACACTTTCGCGGTTTCACTCCTTATAGGGTTGATGTCGATGACGGCCTTCGCGCTCACGGCGGAGTTACTACTTTGGTCCAGGATTCGCTGCATTCTGCGGAAATCCCTGTTCACACTGACCTTCAAACAGTTTGTGTGCGGGTATATCTGCCGTCCCTCTCACTCAACCGTATGTAATTCTATATTCCCCCAAGACAAACGGTGTCGGCTGATGACCTTCTAAGTCTAATAAACCAATTGCCCACACCTTTCTTGGTTGTGGGTGATGTAACGCCCACAGCCCTCTTTGGGGTTCCTCTCGTACGTGTCAAAGAGGTGCTATTTTGGAATCAGTCATCGACACCATGAATTTGGCTATTCTCAACACTGGGGAACCAACTCATTTTGCCGTAGCTACGAATTCTAGCACGGCTATTGATGTAGCCCTTTGCAGCTCCTCACTTGCTACTGCTATGCGGTGGACCATATTAGAAGATCTTTATGGAAGCGACCATTACCCCACGATTGTCCACATTGATCATCTTCGCCGTAGTTGTGCACGGCCCCCTCAATGGATCGTGCGACGAGCTGACTGGTCGACATTCCAGAATAATGTTAACCTATCAGACGGTCCCTTCGGAAATGTGGATGAAATGACAGAACATTTTAATAGCGCTGTACTCGCTGCCGCTTCCATCGCAATTCCGAAGGCAAGTGCTAAACCGCGACATCCTTTCGTTCCGTGGTGGAATGAGAACTGCTCGAGAGCGGTCAGTGCTCGAAAAAAGGCACTGGCACGCCTCAGACACTATCCAACAGTGGATAACTTAATCGAGTATAAAAGATGCAGGGCGAAGGCTAGAAGAACTATCTTAGAGAGCAAAAATGCATCGTGGAGAGCGTACGTTTCGTCTCTCAATTGTCACACGCCACCACGCCTGGTATGGAGAAAAATTCGACAGATAAAGGACACTCTTTACCAAATACGGTGCCAGGTCTCCTGAAAAACGGAGAAATTATTACATCCCCAGATATGATTGTAGAGGAACTCGCCGCGCACTATGAAGCCATGTCAAATTCGGCGAACTACGCTCCTGACTTTCTTTTGATCAAAGAAAGGATGGAGAGCCGTCCGTTGGATTTCTTCTGCAGAGCGTGTGAAGATTACAACACACCTTTCTCCATATCGGAATTGCGCTCTGCTCTTGCATTGGCCAGACGAACTGCCCCAGGTCCTGATGAAATACACAACCTAATGTTACAACATCTTCCTGATGTGGCGATGCAATTTCTCCTCCGCCTTTATAATCGCATCTGGGAAGAGCACACCACCATCCCTGCTGTATGGCGAGAAGCCATAGTTATCCCAGCTCTGAAGGAGGGAAAGGATCGGTCGCTGTCATCGAGCTACCGACCTCTCTCTCTCACCAGCTGCGTTTGCAAAGTGCTGGAACGGATGGTAAACCAGCGCTTGGTCTGGACCTTGGAGTGCAGAAACCTACTGGCACCAATTCAGTGCGGTTTCAGGAAACACCGGTCTACCCTTGACCATCTCGTCGCTTTTGCAACGGAAATTTCAACCTCGTTCGTTCTGAGACAACACCTTGTCGCCGTACTATTCGATATAGAAAGGCATATGACACCACTTGGAGGTATGGCATTCTGCGAACCTTGCACTCGTGGGGATTCAGGGGAAGCTCCCCTTATTCCTCCAAAATTTCTTATCGGACAGATCTTTCGAGTGTTCGCATCGGTGACAAACTGTCTAACAGTCACCCCCTTGAAAACGGCATCCCCCAAGGCTCGGTACTAAGTGTCACTCTGTTTGCCATAGCCATCAATAGTATAGCGTCGGTCGTGAGGGAACCTGTGAAGGCATCGCTGTTTGTAGATGATTTTGCCATTTTTTGTTCATCCAGCAGCATAAGTGTGATCCAGAGGCAACTCCAACTGGTGCTCAACAAGCTGCATGAATGGAGCATGTCGACAGGTTTCAAGTTCTCACCTACTAAATGCACTGGACTGCACTTCTGCAGAATATACCATTTGCATAGCGATCCAATCCTGTACTTGGGAGGAAATCAGCTTCCATTCACTGACTCTGCCAGGTTTCTGGGGCTGACTTTTGACAAGTCCCTCACGTGGCGCTCTCATATCCGCACATTGCAAACCAGATGCGTCTCCCCCTCAATCTTCTTCGAATGCTTAGTGGCACTTCATGGGGAGCCGACCGCATACCCTACTGCGGTTATACAGAGCACTCATTCGCTCAGCATTGGATTACGGTAGTGAAGTGTATGGTTCTGCAGCTCCTTCCACCCTTCGACCTATCAACAGCATACACCACGCAGGTATTCGCCTCTCAACAGGCGCGTATCGCACCAGCCGAATCGAGTGCATTCTAGCTGACGCTGGGGAGCCATCCTTAAAAATAAGGCGAGATATTCTATTAGCGTCTTATGGTGCTAAAGTGTCAGGTCTCTTTAATCATCCTTGTCGCCGAATAATCACTCGCCCAAAATATGAATCTTCTTATATTCTTCGAACATCGCTACCCCAGCCCCCAGGCATTCGATTGCGAAATCTTTTGCGGGGACTTAATGTCGATCTTCCCACTCCTGTGAAACCCCCAAATGACCTGATTCCCCCTGGAAACTCCTTCCCCCAATATTGACCTCAGACTCTCCAATCTTCCCAAACAAAATACTAGTCCTCTGGTTTACCAGAAGCAGTTTCAGGATATGAGGGAAGCCTATCCGGATCATCTATTCTTGTACACGGACGGGTCATCGCACAATGACGCAGTGGCGTGTAGTTTTCATTGCATCTGGGCCACCAAATCATATCGTCTTCATTCACAGTGCAGTACATTCACAGCTGAAATGTATGCAATACTCAAAGCCCTAATGTACATCGAGTCAACGACGCTGCAGCGAGTAGTTCTCTGTTCTGATTCTCTCAGTTCTCTTCAGGCTGTCTCCCGGCCTTCGTCAGACTACCTGACAAAATCAGTTCAAAACCTGATTCATAGTCTCATGTCCCGCAACTATGACCTGGTTCTTAGTTGGGTTCCAGGCCATGTGGGAATCACAGGAATGAGCTGGCCGACCTGGCGGCGAAGTCTGCTACTCGTAATACTCGTATCGACGTTCCTGCTGTGCCATTGTCCGATGTTAAGGCTTACTTGAAACGATCTCTGTTTAGAGCGTGGCAAACAGAGTGGCACAATACCAATTTTAAACTAAGTGGGATAAAGAATTCTGTAATTCCCTGGCGTTCCTCATCTCGCTCCTCTAGGCGTGAGGAAGTAATTTTAACTCGTCTTCGAATTGGACACTGCCATTTTTCCACGGTTTCCTCCTTCGAGGAGAAACTCCTCCCGTATGTGACTCATGCGGGACGGCTCTGTCTGTGGAACACGTCCTCCTGAACTGCAGGAAATATTTAGGCAACCGACGAAGACATGGCCTGGGCAACTCGCTAAGGGAGGTGCTCGGGGATGACGATTCCGCGCTCTCAAAGTTTTTTGCTTCTTGAGGGAAAGCGGAATATATAATCTTATTTGAGAGAATAGAATAGTGTTTTACTTTTTGTTGTTTTATTTTTGGCCCCTTTACAGCCAACTTTTAGTTCTACTATGAATTTTACGTGTTTGTTATATATTCTTTCTGTCCTACTACTTGAATACTCGATGTAGAATTCAAGTCTCTCCTTATGTATATGATTTTAATTAGAGGGTAGGCTCCATCTGTAACACATACTGAACCTATTCCCTTTTTTAAAATACTTCGACATGGGCGCCAATGACCTTGGCAGTTGAAGCGCCCTCTAAACCTTAATCAATCAATCAATCGTCGTCAGGAGGGGTAGGTTCGCATTGTTTAAGGTTGAGCGATGCGTGAAACGGCATAGCTCGCATGGACATGTTACCATTCTGATCCCATCTTCCCTTTGCCAAATCCATTTTAAAATGTATTGGGTGTTTCTGTCCCAAAACGATTAATAAATTTAGAACGAAAATCCGGGTAATCCGCTGGAACCGGTATCAACGTTTGGAACCACTCTTGAGCATGGTCAATCAACATTTGGGCTATAACCTTCGGTTTAGAAAACTCAGGAATGTGTCTCGCTAAAGCAAAATAATTTTCTACGTTACGTAAGAACGTAATGGGCTGTTCACCCCGATACCAGAAAATTTCAAATTTGGGGAATTGACAAAGGCATTGCATTAACCGGGAAAGCTGAAATAGTATTTTCAGCAATTTGACCTCTAGTTCATCTATTTTGACTTCCATTCTT
>JAHLJT010004567.1:221045794-221114245 GCA_031308135.1 Acheta domesticus
TTGTTTTTCCTAATTTCTCTAAAATGTACAATATAAGTATTTTGACATGACTATGCGCTTATTCATTAACGCTTTTGCCCAATGTTAAGTTTTTTGCCAAACACAATATTTTTGATATATTATACGTCGAAAATGCTAAATTTCTCTGTCGACAGTATACACCAATTCGTCGCTTGTTTTGATAATATTACTTTGTAATATTTCTTCAGTTCAGAAATTCCACGTTCTATAAGTCTTTTGGATCAGCTATAATTTTTATTAAATTTAGACAACGACGATTTACACGCCTCTCGTTGCCTAATTAAAACTTTTTCATAAAATTTTGATATTTAAGTTATTGCATCTGACACGTCACTGGTACTTTCTCTAATTTTTCATATTCTAATTTTAAATGAACCCGTCGTCCGATCGTGTTCAAATATAGACCAAAACGTTTATTTATTTATTTTTCCAACTAACTGTACGGTCAGATTTCTTTCCAAAACTACCGAATCACTGTGTTTTCAAAAATTGTCGAAATATACTTTCCGCTGCACGCTGTTCTTCTGTCTTGCTATAATCGATTCACGTACACGTTGTTTTATCAATTACAGTTTAATAAATATTTCTCCTTTTCACAATTGTTTTTGGGGAATGTGCCAGAAATGCAATGATTACAATATGTAACAACGTTTCTGGTCAAATTGTATTTACAGTTTTTGCATTAAATTACATATTTTATTTCTTCAATAAACAGAAACATCCTAAAGGAAACATATAAGCAAAGAATGCCGGATGTCGATTTAGCCATGATTGCTAAGACATTGTACATTCCGGCGAGATTGTACATAAGACTTGGTTCAGTTCGAATCTTCATCTGAAACCGTGTTTAGCTGCTATATGCCTGTGGTTAAGACAGAGGGAAGGCCAATGCAAAGCAAATGGTGGTTGGCCAAGAAAGTAAAGTTGTGAGTGAAGGACGATATAAGTTATTATTTTTGTTGTAACTCACTTCCTTGGAAGACACAAATACTGAACCGGCAGAATACATCAATAAAAAAAAGAGGTTGGCTAATTACTAAGGCATTATTATTCCTTTTCAAACATTTTGAAGATTTGTAGTAATTTCTTAATGGTTGTTGACTACATCCTCTGACAGTATGTGAAATGTACAATTCCAGTAGTTAACTGGAGTAAGTTTGTTTTGTGAGTACTTACTAAAAAAAGAGATTTTCACGTCCAGACTCCCAAAGACAAAGTGCGGACCAGTCCTGTGTCACTATTACGAAGTCTTCAAGTATTATTCTTATCACGAAGTCTACAAGTACATTGTAGACTTCGTGGTCACCAGTCCTGTGTCATTGATAGGCCACTTCCGGTGCTTATTTGAATTTTGAGCAGAGAGAATTTGATTGTTCCGCCATCTTGACCCCACATTTTTGGGCCAATAGAAGTCCGATGTATGCGCGATGGTGCAGCGATCTACAGGCCACCACCACTATTATCCACGTGCTGCCGTGTGGCAATTGTTCACGGCTGCATTTGTGAACTGTTTCACAAGTTACCCGCCAGTTATAACGGTGTACAGGTGGGTGTTTTTGTGTGTTTCGTTTGTTTTGCGTTCAGAAGAGGTGTTGTCTTTTCTTCTTGTCGGTAATGCCAAAATTTCCGCGATATTGGGGTCCCATTTGCCGAAACAGCAAGACGAAAGACTGTACGGCCACACATGGTTACTTTCCCTAACGATCCTGAAAAGTAAGCTTATAAGTTTATTTTGAAAACAACAATTTAGATTTGGTAACTATAAATTGTAAATGTGTAAACGATCTAAATGTTTTACTAAATGAAAATGGTCTGATTATATTCCATATTAATATCAGGAGTCTAAACAAGAAACTATGATAACTTAGTGTTAAATATAAAAACGATGGAAAAAACCTGATGTCATTATCTGTACAGAAACTTTCAAAATAAGCTATGCAAATATGTATGTAATTGAAGGATATGAAATGTTTTTTGTAAATAGTTGTCTAGCTTGTTTCATCAAAAATGTTAGATGAAACAAGCTAAGGAAAAGTACTATAATGAGATTGTGAGATATTTCAATTGTAATGTACATTTAATGTGGAAATTATTAATTCCACACTGGATAAAAAGGATTCTAAAAAAAATCAATTGCAACCATTTTACCAGAAAACGAAAAGTTGCCTCTACAAAGGTGAATTGCCTATTGCTAATTATTTGAATTAATTATTTAATTTTTCGTCGAAATTGGGTCCAGTATCACTTAAGATTTTGATAATTTTGTCTTTGAAAAAAATATTATATTGAAATCAACCCCTCCGAATCAATGTTTATTTTACCCCTAATGAAACTGAAATACTAATATAATCAACAAAATGAATCATAAAAAAGTCCGCTGGTATCGATAAAATTTCTATTGCGTAATAAAACATATATCTAAAATTCATATCTCAACCCCTTGTATATAGTGTAAATAAATGTTTTGAAAGTGAAATGTTCTGACCATTTCAAAAAAGTAGAAGTGATTCCTATTTATAAAACAGGTGATGAAAAGAAGGCTACAATTATAGGCCTATATCATTGATATCAAATTTCGCCAAGATATTTCAAAAGGTAGTTAAAGCAAGAGTGTTAAGTTTTATTAAAAAACATAAAATCATTAATGAATTTCAATTTGGCTGCCAGGAAGGCAAAAGTACGGAAGATGCGATTAAATTTATTACAGATGAAATCAACCATAGTATCGATGAATGATCTTCTTAGATCTTGCTAAGGCATTTGATACTGTAATCATGAGATATTGTTAAACAAATTATATAAAATGGGATTCAGAGGCACTTCTTATAATCTGTTTAAAAGCTATTTGACGAATAGAAAACATGTTGTGAGAATCAATAACGTTATTAGTGAGGAACAAATTGTAACCTGCGGTGTTCCACAAGGTACTATATTGGGACCATATTTTTTTATTATACATTAACGATATTTTTGGAATACTGGCTCAGGTGAATTTGTATCATTTGCAGATGATACAGCTGTAATTATCAAAGGCAAAAAGTGTGGCCTGAGGTTCTTGGGCGAGCCGAACAAAATATGAAATTGATAACTACATGGCTCAAAGATAATTACTTAAGACTCAATATCCAAAAAACTGTTAATGTAACTTATGGTAGTTATCTAGATTGCACTGGCTCTATTCGGACTGCTTACTGACCCTTTCAACACACGATACATCGCAACCCAGTACTGTGACATTCTGATACCCTTGCATGACCTTCAGCAATGCTTATCTGGTCGAGGGGTTATGATTTTCAACGCGGGGCAGGGAGACGCGTGAATAGATGTCATGCCGTACACCTTCCCACGCTCCAGAGTCGGGAGAAGAAGGGACGGCCTACGCCTGAGAGACAAGCGACCCGTAGGTCGAATTCTACGGTGACAGAAGCCCCTCTTCTTCAATATCCAGCTGCCAGGGACGTCAGAAGTATTTTCAAATAGGGGGGGGCGATTATACACTCACTTTAATCCTCACCCTCCCCGTCAATATATACATATATATATATATAGTGATGCAACCGCCCACGTCGGATGCCGATTCTTTGGAACGGAATCGGGGGGGGCTCACACCACAGAACGGAAGCGCCGACACACTGATGGTATGACGGTCGTTCCCATATAGCAGGGGGACACGCGCTAAATTTATTTAAAGGGGCGCCAAGCGCGCGCCACTTACCTGCTATTTCACTGCCGGCGTTGAGCGTCTCAGGGGTGAGTGCCCTGGGTCGAAGGATTGCATTGGTTTCTTTGTTTCAAAATAATGAAGACTTTACTCAGAAGTTAAGTTTTCACCCGGCCAAAATGGCGGGAACATTTATTAAAAAAACTGTTCTTGCAGACACGAAATTATTGTTTTTGGCTACCAAACAAATGATGATGACGTACAAGGTGTTGATGGCGTGATGGCTACGTCACCGCGACGGGATTGCTCACCGATCGATGGATGATGTAGCCGGACCCTCAGGAGCGACGCTGGAGCGCGGGAACACAGGCCTCACAATTGTCCCCCGGGATGAATGCTCCGGCGCTCGGGATGTCGGCGGTGGATGTCAGCGCGGCAATGACGTAGCGCTGGCGCGCGTCTCAGGCCGTCACACGTCACCTGGACCGCGTATGACGTTGTAAGCCAAAAATCTGGCTGTGTGGAATAAATTCCGCGGCTGGACGGAGGCCGGGCAGGTTTCGTGGTGGTCGGCACAATGCTTGCCTCTCACCAACCGCTATTGTCGTCTTTCACCGTTGCTCTCACTAGTAATTTCGCTAAGAGCCGATATTCGGCCGCTCTCTGTCACTTTATATTGTGGATAATTTCAACCGTCCTCCGCTATCTCTGCCCGTTCTCTGCTCGACCACCCTCTCCGTGTTTTTCACCCGTCTGTAATTCGAGCCTCTCGCTGTGTTTCTCCCCCTTCTTTCTTTCGCACCATGTAAAGGTTATCACGTGCTTCCTGCCAGCGTTTTCATAGGTCGGTTTGTTGAGTTCCAGAATTTTCTGTCATTTGTAACCTGGTTGGCTAAGATGATCGCTTCCTTTCGCGGCCATTGGATGTCTTTGTTTAGCACAGAGAAGTGCGCACGTGGCTCTTCTGCTATGACTTGTGATAGGTTTATTGGACTTAGGGGATTATCTTGCTGCGTGCTAGCGCCAAGTCTATAACGCGGTTGTTCCGGGAGTCACTCATTTTGTTGGAGGCACAAAGGGGGTGGATTTATTGTTCAGGGTGTGGAAGGCCTACGCAGCAAAACTGATCAGGCGAGGCGAGAGGCCGTCCGTTCTTCCGAGCTTCTGTTAATGTGGCGTGACACTGGGGTGGCGACGTGCGATGGTCAAACGACACATCGCATTACCCCCCGTACAATGAGATTAAAAAAACGCATGGATATGTTTTTTTAATCTAAGAACGAAATAGAGATGACAAAAGATAGAAGACTAATAAATTTGGGTAGCATTGTGCCGACAGATGAAGCAGTGAAAACACAAAAATTAGCATGTCAAGTATGAAATCGAGGGGTTTTAATGACAATTCTAACATGATATAACATTACTAGTAATTTAATCAGATGGATAATATTTATGAAGGAAACAAAACTAATGCTAACTCTGACAACTGAATAGCCGATAAACCTAGGAAACAAATTCTTTAGAAAGAAGTATAAAACAAAATAAAGAGATACAAGTGAATGAAAATAATCATCATTTTTTCAAAGGAAAAGAAATGGTGGTGGGCCATTAGCGACACCCACACAAACTAAGTGTAAACTAAATACTAAATAATAATTAAGAAGATAACAGAGGAATAACTGAGTACAAAACTTAGTATTACCGACAAAAATGAAACAATGGAGTACCTAAAGCTAGTTAAACGCTACTGCAAATTGAATAGATCGATGAACTGTACAAAGGAAAGAGCTAAAAGTGGGAACCCTATAATTCATTAACGTGCTTGACGCAATTTAATACGATTTAGAGTTACAAAAACAAGTTGAATAATGCGACTTTTGCATAATAATAGATATAACATAATAGTCAATAGTAGCCAAATTATTTAAAGCACAAGAAGAAAAAACAAATTATCAACACGATAGAGATTAGATAATGAAATGGTAGACATGGGAAAACAACCAATTAATTTAACAAAAGACTGGGTTGCAAATACATTAATTTCATGATATCAGAATGGAGCTAGTTTCATAAATTAAGGTCAATGGTTATAATTCTCGTCACTCTCGAAACATACAGGGTCCTTAGTTTATCTTGCAAACTCATGTCTGAGAGCACAGTCAGTCTTTTTGTTTTGGTAATTTGGCAACCGCGTCTCTTTTACACCTTTCAAGACAGCCGTGCCTGGCACGTCGCGGGACAGCAGAGGAGGCAACCGTCAGGTCATAAGCTGCAGCAAGTTTCCTGTTTCTTTGTTGATTCCATTCAAGAGTGTCGGCGGGCAGGAACACGGCTCTCATGCCGAAATCTTTTCACGCTGTACAGAGTGGGTGGGGTGGGGTGGGTGGGCTGAGGCATGAGCGTGGAAACAAAACGTCTAAGCAATTCTGCCCAGTATGCTGAAGAAACAAAACTGTAATAATAATGTGGAGGGGAGTTATCGATTTATTTACAGCAACGTAACAATAATAAGTAAAGCCAGCTCAGAGAGAAATCGAAAAAAATATATCGTGAAATATTATCGCCTAGCTCTTCATTATATAACAATAATAATAATAATAATAATAATGATTAATATTATGGAATCTGCATATTAAGCAAATAAGAAAACTTTATTAACAGACAATAAACATACCTAGAAATGTTATGAGAGTAATTACCGCAGAGGCCAAAAGTTAAAAATCGAGGTGGAGCGTAGCGGAGCCGAGATTTTTTATTTGGACAAAGCAGTAATAACACTGTAACATTTTGTGGTATGTTCAGCATTTTATCGGTCAATCTCACGATTTATGCGAAAATTTATATTACTGCGATAGTAAACATATGAATCTGTTGTTGCGGCATGTTACTATGATATTGTGGGGTATTGCTTGCGATATATCTATTTAAACAATATTCGTATACCGTGGTTTGAAAAAAGATGGAATACAAATATTCTCCTGAAGTTAAAGATAACTAAAGAAATGACGTTCGGTGAGGAAGTTGGCGCGTCTATTTCCAGAGGCGACACCTCAGATCGTCAGTAAATATGATTACCGAAGAAGGGTTTCATTTGATGGAATGCGAGGAAATGAAATTAATTTACCTAAAACACATTTTAACTGCACTATTAAGACCTATTACAATGAACAATAATTATCTCAAAAATTAATATGAGTACTTTTATTCTGAATTATTTGAATCTGATTTGTTTTTCTACACCGACTTGTTTCTTTCTTAATAAAACATTTGACTTGCGATGAATCAATGGTTGTTTATTCACGTTGCCAAAGATGTTAAAACTCGATGCTAAGGATGTTAAATTGCTTAAACACACAGATAGGTACACGCCTGTAGGGTTGCATGTTAAAATGGCTAAAGACGCATGTTACCGATAAAATTATTAAAAATACTAATAAATGTAACTTAGTAGTACATTAATAACTACTAAAAATAATGAATAAAAAGTAATAAAATATAATTATCTTAAATGACAAAAAAACTGACAGTCGAGTAAATGCTCAAAGTGACCCCTTTTATGAAGAGACAGGCGTTTACTCTTTTCAGTGTAGTGGCTGCAGTACGTTGAAGAGTAACAAGGACAGAATACGTGCTTTCTCTTTCTTCCAACTAAAATTAGACACATTCTGTCGGCCCGAAATCTGAGGGCACGCTACTGGGCTTCGCTAAAAGTGAAAGGGCGTCGAAGGTATTTCACGCGTTGCCAAATTGGCAAAACAAGAGTTGGTGTTTCCAGACCTGGAGTTGCAAGATACGATAAAGACCGGTACAACTAATGGGAATTCTTAATTATTTCTCTCTTTTCAATCAACAACTACAATAGTTAATTATTCATAATATTTCTGTTTCCTAGCTTTCTCTTTCTTCGGAGGATTTATTGACCGACGTTCTTCTATAATAATCACTATAACCAAAGCATTGAAGTAGTTGCGATCCCACGAAATTAATAAGAACGTGCCAGGGTAACCGGGCTAGATCCACAAGAATATAATTGAAAAAATAAAGTAACCTAATCAGAGCGACATAAATGAGGGCTTTTATTATTCTTTTAGCCAATTTATCTGATCTAATCTCTGAAAGGAACAAGGTTATAAAAATTGTAAGGACCAACCTCGGAACCATATATGCTACGTAAAGTGCAAGCGTGGGGGCTACAAGCTTAATAATTTGGTAAGGACCTACAAATAGGGGAAAGAATTTACTGATAAGGCCTTCAGGGTGATTAGATACTCTGAGAGCTTTGATTAAAACTTTATTACCGACTTTAAATAAATGAGTTTTACTTTTCTGGTGTTGTTTTTCTCGTATCACCAGCTTTCTTTAAATTTGACAGAATTATTGACACCTATGTCATTCAACGATTGCTGCCAAAGGTCACTCGTAAACTGCGTGCCATTGTCACTGAGGACACGCTGATACGTCCCACATTCTTTAAAGAGACCTTGCACTAAGTGTTTTAAACAAGATTTTGCAGTAGGTTTAACAAGAAGAAAATACTTAACGTAATTGGTAAATACATCTATGACTACAAAATATTTATGGTTCAGCACTGTGTTCTCTTTTATTCCGGACCGGGGAGGTTTTAACGGCCTTTGTGATGGTTGAACCTGGGAAGTCGAGGGGGGGCCTGAAGGGGCGCGTTTTGGCCTTGACCGCCATTGAAAGGAGGCTGAAAGCTGGCCGGCTGCTGGGCGGAGGGGGCGGGTGAAAAATGTGGCGGAGGGCTGTGGTTAAAAGGACGCTCTTGACCTTGCAAATGGCGTGGGGGAAATCCTCGAGTCTTATTATTATTGCCATTACGTGGGCGTGAAGAGTTTTGACTCTGATTTTGATACGAAGCGAATTGCACATTAGTTTGGTCGAAATCGCCCAATAAAATCTGAAATTGCTCGAGATCTTTCACAAAACTAGTTTTAAGTAGGTTTTGTATGACATACGGGTAGTGACGTGTTAATAGCCACATGATTTCGTCGTCAGCCCGTCGAGGTGGGTTGGTCCACGTCCTGACGGGGGGATGCAGAGAAGGCTCTCAAGTGTTCCTTTCTCCATTTTTTTCATCGTCTTGCTTTTCATTTCATGTCACGTATATTCTTTTCACTCCTTTTTCTTCCTCACTGGCCTTCTCTGTATGCTGAACGCCCACCCATGTGTTTGCCGTGCATGGCGACCCGTGTCGGAGGGAATGTGTGTCCTGGCAGTTGAGAGACCTGTTTGTTTCCCAACTAGTCCTGGTGCTATGTTTTTTTGGCTTGCACTAAGGGGTACGTCTACGTATTTTTGGGAACATTCCTTGTAGGTGTCAATACACTCGCTTTGGCCTCGGACTCTTCTAGACGGGCGGTCGGGAGCTAACCCACTCCCGATCAATCGGCTCGGACTAGGTCTTGCACTGAACTCCAGGGTGAGCGGGGGGATCCACGGCGGTGCAGCGCTGTGACATTCCCCTACTATATCTTCGTGTCAGCCCTGGCACCCCAGTGGGGTGTCCCCTTGTTGGACTCCATGGTGGGTGGGGAGCACGGAGATGAATTTATATCCATCTCATGGATACTCAACAACCCCCCCTGCCCTCTTCTGCAAGGAAGAGGAGATGTGACAGAACAGTTGATCTAAATAGCTTCTTCCTCCGGGAAGAAGATAAACCAAGAAAGCCTCGGTTTCTGTTGATGTCTTGCTCGGAAACTGAAAAAACTTTCAAAAGTGTTAGTGCGGTCCGCCTTGCGCGAGCAATTGAGGAGAGTTTTGGAAAGCTTCAAGCGGTCGTGCGACAAAGAAATGGTACAATTCTCTTTGAAGCACGCACCGACGAACAAATAGAAAAGATTTTAAAAACTGAACAGATTGCCGGCCTCCAAGTGGAAGTGACCACTCACCCCTACCCTTAACCTATGTAAGGGAGTGGTCAACCATGAAGACTTTGCGACTGAAAACGAGGATGAACTTCTTTCCTTTTTCAAGAGCTACGGTGTAACGGAGGTGTACAGGATCAGGAGGAAGGAGAATGGGAAAGAGATCCCCACTTCTACCTTGATCCTGACGTTTAATCTCCCTTCTCTCCCAGAGTATGTTAGCTGTGGTTATTATAACCTTCGCGTGCGGCAGTATGTGCCGAACCCCCCTGCGCTGCTTTAAGTGTCAGAGGTTCGGTCATACACAACAAAGGTGCATGGCCGTAAGCCCTGCTTGCGCAAAGTGCGGTTATTCCGCGCACGATCCCAACCCTTGTTCATCACCAGCCCGCTGTGTAAATTGTGAAGGAGACCATGCGGCCAACTCTAACAAGTGCCCCACATATCTGAGAGAGAGGGAGATTCAAAGGATTAGGGTGACGGAGAAGGTTATCTTTTCCGGAAGCGAAACGCCGATACCTGGTGAAGAACCCTGTGGATCTCAGGCGTTCTTTTTCTAGCACTCTAGCGAACACTGTCAAAGCGACGAGCATTCAGTCCTCTCGTGCTACTCCCCCTGTAGCGAACTTTTGTTGCCAGGTATCCCCAGTGGACTTCCCTGAGGAGACATCGCCTCTGCAAGGTGGGAAAATAATAATCCCACAAAATTCAAGACACCACCCAAGAAGACAACAAAGACAAAGACAGAACAAGAATCCACTTCTCAGCCGCGCAAGAAGGCTGATGTCACACGGCCTGCTGGCCTGGACAAGAAAAACGATAGATCCTCCAAACTCCGACCACCTACCCCGACTCCTGAAACTCGCTCTGAGCGATCTCTCAGCCTGTCGAGCAGTGGTCAGGATGAGTCTGCCTCGGAGGAAACTTCAGCCGGGGTGGACACTCGCTCCTTCGGGCGGCAGAGGCGAAAAAAGGAAAAGAAGAAATCCTCTTAACTTTTTAAACAACGGCTCTCCTATCCTGGAATCTGAACGGATTTTCTCTCCGACGGGACGAATTAAACTCTTATTGTCCCGTTATACACCATCAATTTTCTGCTTACAGGAAACGCATCTTTCTCCATCACGGTCCATACACTTTCGCGGTTTCACTCCTTATAGGGTTGATGTCGATGACGGCCTTCGCGCTCACGGCGGAGTTACTACTTTGGTCCAGGATTCGCTGCATTCTGCGGAAATCCCTGTTCACACTGACCTTCAAACAGTTTGTGTGCGGGTATATCTGCCGTCCCTCTCACTCACCGTATGTAATGTCTATATTCCCCCAAGACAAACGGTGTCGGCTGATGACCTTCTAAGTCTAATAAACCAATTGCCCACACCTTTCTTGGTTGTGGGTGATGTAAACGCCCACAGCCCTCTTTGGGTTCCTCTCGTACGTGTCAAAGAGGTGCTATTTTGGAATCAGTCATCGACACCATGAATTTGGCTATTCTCAACACTGGGGAACCAACTCATTTTGCCGTAGCTACGAATTCTAGCACGGCTATTGATGTAGCCCTTTGCAGCTCCTCACTTGCTACTGCTATGCGGTGGACCATATTAGAAGATCTTTATGGAAGCGACCATTACCCCACGATTGTCACATTGATCATCTTCGCCGTAGTTGTGCACGGCCCCCTCAATGGATCGTGCGACGAGCTGACTGGTCGACATTCCAGAATAATGTTAACCTATCAGACGGTCCCTTCGGAAATGTGGATGAAATGACAGAACATTTTAATAGCGCTGTACTCGCTGCCGCTTCCATCGCAATTCCGAAGGCAAGTGCTAAACCGCGACATCCTTTCGTTCCGTGGTGGAATGAGAACTGCTCGAGAGCGGTCAGTGCTCGAAAAAAGGCACTGGCACGCCTCAGACACTATCCAACAGTGGATAACTTAATCGAGTATAAAAGATGCAGGGCGAAGGCTAGAAGAACTATCTTAGAGAGCAAAAATGCATCGTGGAGAGCGTACGTTTCGTCTCTCAATTGTCACACGCCACCACGCCTGGTATGGAGAAAAATTCGACAGATAAGAGGACACTCTTTACCAAATACGGTGCCAGGTCTCCTGAAAAACGGAGAAATTATTACATCCCCAGATATGATTGTAGAGGAACTCGCCGCGCACTATGAAGCCATGTCAAATTCGGCGAACTACGCTCCTGACTTTCTTTTGATCAAAGAAAGGATGGAGAGCCGTCCGTTGGATTTCTTCTGCAGAGCGTGTGAAGATTACAACACACCTTTCTCCATATCGGAATTGCGCTCTGCTCTTGCATTGGCCAGACGAACTGCCCCAGGTCCTGATGAAATACACAACCTAATGTTACAACATCTTCCTGATGTGGCGATGCAATTTCTCCTCCGCCTTTATAATCGCATCTGGGAAGAGCACACCATCCCTGATGTATGGCGAGAAGCCATAGTTATCCCAGCTCTGAAGGAGGGAAAGGATCGGTCGCTGTCATCGAGCTACCGACCTCTCTCTCTCACCAGCTGCGTTTGCAAAGTGCTGGAACGGATGGTAAACCAGCGCTTGGTCTGGACCTTGGAGTGCAGAAACCTACTGGCACCAATTCAGTGCGGTTTCAGGAAACACCGGTCTACCCTTGACCATCTCGTCGCTTTTGCAACGGAAATTTCAACCTCGTTCGTTCTGAGACAACACCTTGTCGCCGTACTATTCGATATAGAAAAGGCATATGACACCACTTGGAGGTATGGCATTCTGCGAACCTTGCACTCGTGGGGATTCAGGGGGAAGCTCCCCTTATTCCTCCAAAATTTCTTATCGGACAGATCTTTCAGTGTTCGCATCGGTGACAAACTGTCTAACAGTCACCCCCTTGAAAACGGCATCCCCAAGGCTCGGTACTAAGTGTCACTCTGTTTGCCATAGCCATCAATAGTATAGCGTCGGTCGTGAGGGAACCTGTGAAGGCATCGCTGTTTGTAGATGATTTTGCCATTTTTTGTTCATCCAGCAGCATAAGTGTGATCCAGAGGCAACTCCAACTGGTGCTCAACAAGCTGCATGAATGGAGCATGTCGACAGGTTTCAAGTTCTCACCTACTAAATGCACTGGACTGCACTTCTGCAGAATATACCATTTGCATAGCGATCCAATCCTGTACTTGGGAGGAAATCAGCTTCCATTCACTGACTCTGCCAGGTTTCTGGGGCTGACTTTTGACAAGTCCCTCACGTGGCGCTCTCATATCCGCACATTGCAAACCAGATGCGTCTCCCCCCTCAATCTTCTTCGAATGCTTAGTGGCACTTCATGGGGAGCCGACCGCATTACCCTACTGCGGTTATACAGAGCACTCATTCGCTCAGCATTGGATTACGGTAGTGAAGTGTATGGTTCTGCAGCTCCTTCCACCCTTCGACCTATCAACAGCATACACCACGCAGGTATTCGCCTCTCAACAGGCGCGTATCGCACCAGCCGAATCGAGTGCATTCTAGCTGACGCTGGGGAGCCATCCTTAAAAATAAGGCGAGATATTCTATTAGCGTCTTATGGTGCTAAAGTGTCAGGTCTCTTTAATCATCCTTGTCGCCGAATAATCACTCGCCCAAAATATGAATCTTCTTATATTCTTCGAACATCGCTACCCCAGCCCCCAGGCATTCGATTGCGAAATCTTTTGCGGGGACTTAATGTCGATCTTCCCACTCCTGTGAAACCCCCAAATGACCTGATTCCCCCCTGGAAACTCCTTCCCCCCAATATTGACCTCAGACTCTCCAATCTTCCCAAACAAAATACTAGTCCTCTGGTTTACCAGAAGCAGTTTCAGGATATGAGGGAAGCCTATCCGGATCATCTATTCTTGTACACGGACGGGTCATCGCACAATGACGCAGTGGCGTGTAGTTTTCATTGCATCTGGGCCACCAAATCATATCGTCTTCATTCACAGTGCAATACATTCACAGCTGAAATGTATGCAATACTCAAAGCCCTAATGTACATCGAGTCAACGACGCTGCAGCGAGTAGTTCTCTGTTCTGATTCTCTCAGTTCTCTTCAGGCTGTCTCCCGGCCTTCGTCAGACTACCTGACAAAATCAGTTCAAAACCTGATTCATAGTCTCATGTCCCGCAACTATGACCTGGTTCTTAGTTGGGTTCCAGGCCATGTGGGAATCACAGGGAATGAGCTGGCCGACCTGGCGGCGAAGTCTGCTACTCGTAATACTCGTATCGACGTTCCTGCTGTGCCATTGTCCGATGTTAAGGCTTACTTGAAACGATCTCTGTTTAGAGCGTGGCAAACAGAGTGGCACAATACCAATTTTAAACTAAGTGGGATAAAGAATTCTGTAATTCCCTGGCGTTCCTCATCTCGCTCCTCTAGGCGTGAGGAAGTAATTTTAACTCGTCTTCGAATTGGACACTGCCATTTTTCCCACGGTTTCCTCCTTCGAGGAGAAACTCCTCCCGTATGTGACTCATGCGGGACGGCTCTGTCTGTGGAACACGTCCTCCTGAACTGCAGGAAATATTTAGGCAACCGACGAAGACATGGCCTGGGCAACTCGCTAAGGGAGGTGCTCGGGGATGACGATTCCGCGCTCTCAAAAGTTTTTTGCTTCTTGAGGGAAAGCGGAATATATAATCTTATTTGAGAGAATAGAATAGTGTTTTACTTTTTGTTGTTTTATTTTTGGCCCCTTTACAGCCAACTTTTAGTTCTACTATGAATTTTACGTGTTTGTTATATATTCTTTCTGTCCTACTACTTGAATACTCGATGTAGAATTCAAGTCTCTCCTTATGTATATGATTTTAATTAGAGGGTAGGCTCCATCTGTAACACATACTGAACCTATTCCCTTTTTTAAAATACTTCGACATGGGCGCCAATGACCTTGGCAGTTGAAGCGCCCTCTAAACCTTAATCAATCAATCAATCGTCGTCAGGAGGGGTAGGTTCGCATTGTTTAAGTTGAGCGATGCGTGAAACGGCATAGTCTCGCATGGACATGTTACCATTCTGATCCCATCTTCCCTTTGCCAAATCCATTTTAAAATTGTATTGGGTGTTTCTGTCCCAAAAACGATTAATAAATTTAGAACGAAAATCCGGGTAATCCGCTGGAACCGGTATCAACGTTTGGAACCACTCTTGAGCATGGTCAATCAACATTTGGGCTATAACCTTCGGTTTAGAAAACTCAGGAATGTGTCTCGCTAAAGCAAAATAATTTTCTACGTTACGTAAGAACGTAATGGGCTGTTCACCCCGATTACCAGAAAATTTCAAATTTGGGGGAATTGACAAAGGCATTGCATTAACCGGGAAAGCTGAAATAGTATTTTCAGCAATTTTGACCTCTAGTTCATCTATTTTGACTTCCATTTCTTTCCGTTCCATTACAGCCTGTGCCTATATAGCTAACTTTGCTTTTTCAATTTTATTATTCACGGTATCGTGATGTCCCTCAATCTTATTATCAACCCATTTTAATTTCTTAGTCACCTCTCCTTTCAAGTTGGAAATTTCGACTTCATTGTCTTTAAATTTATCACGAGCCCAATGTTTCAAATTTAATTGCTTGTCTGAAACGGTTGCAATATCTTTGTTTATGTTGTCTTTAAATTCTGTCATTTGTTTAACTGTTTCAGACTGCAGCGATTCGCATTTCTGTATTTGGCCTGTTACCTGTTCTTTGATATCTGAAATCTGAATTGAATTATTTTCAACAGCAGAAGCAAGAGAGGCAATTTTAGTGCTCTGTTAATCGACCTTTGAATTAACAGAATCGAGTTGGTGAGACACCTCACTTTGAAAAAGGGTAAAATTAGTGAGATGATTGACTAATCTACTATCGAGAGCATGAAATTTCGAATCAAATTTGGCATTCAAATCCTGAAATTTGGAATCGATATTGTTGAACTTAGAATTGAATTCTTGATGCTGTTCGTCAAATTGTGAGCGGAATTGAGAAATTTCTTGACGCTGTTCGTCAAACTTTGAACTCATGTCTTGACGCTGTTCGTCAAATTTTGCCAGAAGGGTGCTGAAAAATTGCGACATTTGGTCTGAAGGTGGCGTCGGAGCGGCCGCGGCGAGGGGAGGGCCAACCTCTGCGGGGCTTGTCTCGACTACCTGCTCTAAAGAAATGCCGACAATAGGAGCGAGAACAGCTGGGGCCGTGTGCTCTGCAGGCGTTTCGTCGTTTGTGGGAGCGGCCTGAATGGCGGGGTCAGAAACCTCGGTGTTTTGAGTGGGATTATTTTCAGCCATCCTGGGGCGAGCAATCCTCGAAGTCATATGACGCCTACAGCGCGTTACACAGGAGTACACAATTAAACACAATAATATGAATAGAACAATACACACACAATGAAATGTTATAGGATAGCACTGAGAAATAAACATAAATTGAAAAGAGAAAATAAACACTGTTAGCTAAACCTATAAACTTGATGTGCCGTAAATAGCACGTAAAATGTAAATAAACAAAATAGAGTTCAATTAACCACACTTAAACACAGTATGACGCATTAAGAAGTTGTAAATATGAAAATAGCAATAAAAAAATGAAATTATGCGTCTTAAAAGCGACTGAATTGTTCTTTATAATGCACTTTGGGCGTCTAAGTTATGAGAAGCACCATAACATTCTAAGCGTGACTGATATGAAACATGTAAAAACTAATGCTAGTTCACTATAAAAATTATGTCTCACACGCATACAAAGTGATTGAAAACTTCACAAAAATACAAAATATCAAAAGAAACACACATTAAAACCAAATGCAATCTTCAGTTGGGCAATAATTGAGCAAGTGTAAAAGCATTATGAATAAGAAAGAATTGGTGTGCTCTACAAGAAATAAACAGGTGCGAGCAACACAAAGTAAATTATTCGTTATAAAAAAAATCACGTAGGGCATCCAATTAATGTGATGCATGCAACACCAGCTCAATTATACGTTATAAAAACCACGTTGGGCGATCAATTTATGTGATGCAACCGCCCACGTCGGATGCCGATTCTTTGGAACGGAATCGGGGGGGGTCACACCATAGAACGGAAGCGCCGACACACTGATGGTATGACGGTCGTTCCCATATAGCAGGGGGGACACGCGCTAAATTTATTTAAAGGGGCGCCAAGCGCATGCCCACTTACCTGCTATTTCACTGCCGGCGTTGAGCGTCTCAGGGGTGAGTGCCCTGGGTCGAAGGATTGCATTGGTTTCTTTGTTTCAAAATAATGAAGACTTTACTCAGAAGTTAAGTTTTTCACCCGGCCAAAATGGCGGGAACATTTATTAAAAAAACTGTTCTTGCAGACACGAAATTATTGTTTTTGGCTACCAAACAAATGATGATGACGTACAAGGTGTTGATGGCGTGATGGCTACGTCACCGCGACGGGATTGCTCACCGATCGATGGATTGATGTAGCCGGACCCTCAGGAGCGACGCTGGAGCGCGGGAACACAGGCCTCACAATTGTCCTCCGGGATGAATGCTCCGGCGCTCGGGATGTCGGCGGTGGATGTCAGCGCGGCAATGACGTAGCGCTGGCGCGCGTCTCAGGCCGTCACACGTCACCTGGACCGCGTATGACGTTGTAAGCCAAAATCTGGCTGTGTGGAATAAATTCCGCGGCTGGACGGAGGCCGGGCAGGTTTCGTGGTGGTCGGCACAATGCTTGCCTCTCACCAACCGCTATTGTCGTCTTTCACCGTTGCTCTCACTAGTAATTTCGCTAAGAGCCGATATTCGGCCGCTCTCTGTCACTTTATATTGTGGATAATTTCAACCGTCCTCCGCTATCTCTGCCCGTTCTCTGCTCGACCACCCTCTCCCGTGTTTTTCACCCGTCTGAAATTCGAGCCTCTCGCTGTGTTTCTCCCCCTTCTTTCTTTCGCACCATGCAAAGGTTATCACGTGCTTCCTGCCCAGCGTTTTCATAGGTCGCTTTGTTGAGTTCCAGAATTTTCTGTCATTTGTAACCTGGTTGGCTAAGATGATCGCTTCCTTTCGCGGCCATTGGATGTCTTTGTTTAGCACAGAGAAGTGCGCACGTGGCTCTTCTGCTATGACTTGTGATAGGTGTATTGGACTTAGGGGATTATCTTGCTGCGTGCTAGCGCCAAGTCTATAACGCGGTTGTTCCGGGAGTCACTCATTTTGTTGGAGGCACAAAGGGGGTGGATTTATTGTTCAGGGTGTGGAAAGGCCTACGCAGAACTGATCAGGCGAGGCGAGAGGCCGTCCGTTCTTCCGAGCTTCTGTTAATGTGGCGTGACACTGGGGTGGCGACGTGCGATGGTCAAAGGACACAACGCAATATATATATATATATATATATATATATATATTTGTAATTTATATAGATTATAAATTATATTATAATTATATAATTTATATAGTAACTATTTATACTTTTAGAGTAATTGTTTATAAATAATATACAAAGTATATAATAAGAAACTCAAGGGTTAGGTAAAAAATTGCTACTAAACAGAAAAAGTATACATTAATTTTCAGGTATGATACTAAAAATGACTTATTCTTTTATAATCAAATCTATACTGTTTTGGGACTGAATGAAGGTTCAAGTAAATATGTGTATTTCTTTTTACCTTAAAGTAAATATATATTTTCTCTTTATAGTTTTCATCTATACTTTGCCTTAGATTTATATATTATATCAATTAAATATACACTATTAATCGATACATATTATTTAGATTTTAACGCCAAATTTTTTTCTTCGTTCCTGTGTTCACGATATAAATTCTTCTAAAACTTCATCTAAATCAATTTGCCTTGTTAATTCTTGGTGAACATGAATTAGAAGATTCGTCAATCTCTTTTGCGTCATATTTCCTCGAAGATATGTTAATATACGCCGAAGAGCACTGAAGGATCTTTCACATAAGGTGGAAGTAGCTGGAACTGTCAGGATTAGTAGCAAAAGCTTTTCAACTTCTGAAAGCATTCGACGACACTCATTCGGCAACAGCTTGAACGCAGCGGCAAATTGTTTAACATTATTAGTGTCTTTTATGAGAGTAGGTAGTAATTTTAACTGTGCATACAAAGTTCCAACGTCGAAGTCCGGTCTGTGAATATTTAAAAATCTTCTAAATGTTCTTCAGATGAAGGGGGGTTTAAAAGTATTTTTACTAATTTTATAAGTTGATTCATGCCTGGCTGCTCAAACCTTCGATCTAATTCATTTTTCAACCAGTCGATCACGTGAATATACTTTTACCGTAGAGAAGTTTTTGCATCTATTTGAGCCGGAGTGCTTCCTTGCTGGAATCATTTTGGAGGCATCCTTAATGTTGGAGAGCGTGGCATTTCAAGATGTAAACAGTCGTTTGATACTTTCTCAGAAGCATTCCATACTTTGTTGTAGTTAACTTCACTCATGTTGTTGTAAGTATTCCACAACATTTGAGCAGCTTGCTTTGCACCGGTTGCTGTAAAGTCTTCACTCCATCTTCTCCATCTTCAGGGCTGGACAAGTTTTCACAACACGGTTATTAAAATATTTCCACAGTGATAATTGCAATTATAATTAAAAAAACATGTATAAACATTAAACAATGAATATATAATTACAAAAAACGCAGAAGGGTGGTAATATTCGTCTGTGTTCACAACAAACAAAACATTTTTTTTATTATATATTAAATCTATGTTAATAATGTATATAATAGCACTACCAGAATTACATTCATATTATTCTATGGTTTATTTTTTATCCCTTTGTTATTAATTTATATAATATTGAATAATAAAGAAATATGACACATACCTTACTGTGCGTGGGAAGTTAAGTAGAAATTGTGAAGGTTCACATCATGAGAACCAGCCAAACAAGATAGCATGACAATTCATCCTGACTACATGTTCCTGAATGAACTAGTGTATACCATGGGAGCTAACCAATTACTATAAAGAGAACGGTACAACATGAGTCAAAGTGACATCACACCATTCATAAGATAATAATTAATTCGTTCATTCATAATAAAAGTGTATACATTAGGTGTGCTTCAATTTGTGATAGGAATAAATGAAATTTTTTAATTATTTTTTTAATTAAAAAAATTATTTTAAAATTTAGAAAAATAAAAAAATATATATCAGAAAACATATATCAGAAAAACAATCCTTTATAAATATCTTGGTGGCCTTAAAAAATAAAATACGTATTTTCAAGGATTTTTTATAGTGCCGGCAGAATACTTAAAGGCCGGAAATCGTTGGGAGAGGAAGGGCTTTGGGATTTCGGAAGAGGATGAATTTTGGCTAATTTCCATGTCTTTGGGAAATAAGACGTCGTTAGTAAATAATTAATAATGTGAGTAATAACGGGAAGAGCTACATCTGCAATAAGTTTCCACTGTCTAGCATTAATATCGTCAGAACCGTTTGCATTTGATTTTAAACTCCTTAAAACTTTACGAACCTCTGTACTGTCACAACATTTAAAGTTGGTCTCTGAGGTCATCTATACTGAAGTTCGAATACTCTGATAAAGCGGTTGCTTTCAGCACTGGATGAAATGAAGGAGCCGCATGTAAGAAATGTTTATTCAATTCGTTCAATGGTACATCTATGACTGAAGTTATTTGATGTGCCCTTGCCCACACCAATATTTCTAAGATTGTTCCAGATTTGTTTAGAATCTACTTTAAGGGGAGACATGACTGAATTTTGAAACTTCTAATCTACTTGATTTTTTATGAAATTTATTCCATACAATTATACACTTATTATATAATAGTGTTCAAAATATTTTTTAATTTTCTGTGATAGTTTTTGAGATATTGAAATATTTATTACTTTTTTTTAATAGTCGATATGAAATGTCCCTTGCGTAACAATTTTCATTTTTTAAGTTGATATTTTTTTAATTAAAAGTTGTCATAGATCCAGTTTATAAAATCATGCTGGCTTTTATTGTCATATCAAATGTTATTGTTTAATTAATTTTTAACTTAAGGGAAATTAAAAATCTCTTTCGAAAAGTATATTTTTCAACTTTCAAACTTAACACCATAGTTTTTGTTGAAGGTAGAGTAAAAAGCAGCAAGATTTTTCTTGCTTGTATATTTTTACATTAGACTACTAAATTTCAGATTCATGAAATGAAAATTGTTCCGCAAGGGACATTTTGCATGCAGAAGAACGCTGAAAAAATTAAATGCCAGAAAATGAATAAACTTTTTCATGATTCTTACGATCACTTACTCATCTAGAATTATATGTAATCCCCTCTCCAGTCTTTTTTTCTCTCTTCTAATCTGTTTTTTCTTCTGTTTACTCCTTTTCTTTTGATATTTGCCCTCAGCAGAAGAGAGTTTCTTGCTAAGTCTGATGCGACGAGTGTCCTGACTTTCACAAATGGAGAGAGCAGATGCTGATATATCTTCAAGCTTTTGAAGGGAGTTGATGAAATGGAAGGTTTTAACAGATCCTCTGTTAAATTCACTTACAGCCTTCATCACTGCAAGTTCCAGTTTATTCTTGGAAACAAAAATTTCCTTTGGGCATCCTGCCCAAATGGAATTGTGGAGGTTCTCATTAGCATTCTGTGTTTGATCTTTTACACACCTCTTTAGAAGTTAATCTGAAGCCAGTCTTTTGTAAATACGAAACATTTTTGTTACCACACTGTGGACAGTGTTGTCTTCATTTTTTGTGAATGTGAACACAACCTTCAATTTTCTGTCGGTTGTACCAACACCAGGAGTCGAGACCTTTGGGACAAGTGTTATGTTGAGACTTATCATCTGTAGATATGTAGTGCCTCAAGGTAGAATAAATTGCCACTTTCATATTATCAGTGTTTGGCACATTACAAGCAAGAGCATGTCTGTAGTAGCTGGACAGTTTCTCGATGGTACTACCATCTTTCTTTTCACGTAGTGTGACTCCTTCACTTTCCCATTCTTGAACAAAGTTACGAAGAGCTATTCCCAGTCCTTTTGCAACATGATTTACACATTCTTGTTTTTCAATGGAGACATCATACACCTTGCTAGCATTTAGAAATGCATGAGTCTTTGCGTCACCATCACTAATCTTCTGAGCGTAACGCATGCATTTATCTTCTATGGATCTGTTCCACAATATCAGTGCAGCATCCTTTTCCATTGCATTTGCACTACCAACATAATTTTGTTGACAATCTTTTGACTCTTTGTCATCCATGTACCAAATGCCAAATTCAGCACTTTCATTGCCCAAATTTTTCTGTGCTATAATGCAGTCATGGCAATATGTTGACATGACTTTATCCAAAACATGGCCAGTAAGGACGTCAATAACAATACCAATACCATAGTGGGACGTGTGCCACGTTCCATCGTATGACGCAGAGATGTCAAGAATGTCATTGTGTTCTAAGCAGGGAATTAGTTTTTTATGAGCAGCACATACACTTTCAGTACACAATTGCAACAGTTTGGATTTGAAGATCTTTCCCTCTTCCACTAATTTATTTGTACGTTGCGAGAAAGGTCTTGCACCCATGGTATGCATGCTTATGTTTATACAAAATGTTTGCATTGCAGCATAACCCTTACCAAAGTCCACAAAAGATTTCACCATTTTTCTATTTACATCAAAAGGTGGCCGTTCAGAAATTTCGTCTTGAACACGAGGAGAACTATAAAATTCCACAGGCTGATGTAAATACACTGCACATTTCACTTCCAGTTTACAAGAAAATCCAAACACTTCCTTCAAGTGAATTTCTAAAGAACGTCATAAAGAAATATTCTTAATTATTATTATTAATATTATTAATTTTCTTATGACTTTATATCATAAAGAAATGAATGTGCCTCCTTTCCAATTTCGCACATCTCCGCAACTGTGGCTATTTCCTTCGTACGTTTTTGCGCGGAGTTCCAGGTAGCTCGTGTGAGGGACCTTGCCCTAACTCAGCTATTTTCGCTATTATATAATATTTTAATCACAAAGACGAACTAAAACAATCCACTGCCTGATGCCGTCAGAAGCACACTGCAAATGATTCTAATTTTCCCGCAGCTTGTGTTTGTAATTTTGTCAACAGTGATTGCTGCTATTCACGCTATGTAGTAATTGCTACGTGGGTTGTCATTACAAGCTTGCCGAATACTTTGAAGTTAAGGTTTGAGTTTCCAATATTTGTTACCAAATTTTTCCCTCTGTTACATCAGCATCATCTTCAGTTTCAGGTTTTTCCTACTCTGAAAGAACCTATTTCTTGTGATCTTGTCAGCTATTTGTGAAACACGTGTTTACCTGGCCCAGTGCATTTTTATTTGAGGATACCTCAAAACAAACATAATTATCACTGCATCTACAAATTAATTGCTTTCAGACGTTCCAAGAACTTTCCCAACCGCTTTGAAGTATCTTTGGTTTATAAATTCAGTGAAGAGTTTAAAAATAAGCATTGCCAACATAACGCTCAAATATTTGCAATGGAGCACTTATTGTCATTTCATCACATATTTTTCTGGTGTTGGAGCTGGTGGCAATGTTCAAATACGTCTGAACGCAGCTAATTTCCCTCAGGAAGAGCAACCTCCTTCACTTGCTCGTCCTCTTCGTTTTCCTCTCCTCCATCTCCGACTGCCGTCAATTGAGTGTTGGTTGATGGATCACTCTCATCTCTCATACATTTTATGATGACTTACTGATATTTTGGAGCAATGAAATTTACACTGATTATATATTTTATTAATATATTCATATTTGTAAACGCTAACAACTTGTTCCCTCAATCGAATTTTATGATTATTCATTAATTATTACTTCGTTTTTGTTTCTTCGTCGTATCTTTTGCCTGCTTCCTTCTTTTGGTGCTCAATCTGTTGAGAAAATAATGGTTTTAATGTTCGATAAATAACATTTGATGATGTAATAAAGTTTAAAATTATATCGGTTCTTACCTAAGGAAAATTGGTTCAACTGTATGTCGTAGTTTGGCGCAGTTATGGTTTTCGGCAGCGTTGAACAAAACTCCAGTGTCTTGAAGGGAATGTGTTTTCATCTCTACGTACCATTTTCTGCTGGTATGCAGGAATGAAATCCTCGTATCCTTTTAACAGACACAGCATTCTTGAATCTGGTGTTCATTTTGATCCCAATATTTCCACTGTCGTTTTTCTGGGCGAATTTGATGGCTATTTCTTCAATATTTTTATGAGACCATTCGAAGAATTGCAATGGCGTTTGAATTTGCTTTTCTGAAGGCAACTGCAAACTTGCTCTTGAAGCTAATCGCTTCACCGTTCCTTCCAAACCAACACTGGGTTCTTTCCCATGTGATGTATCATAAAAATGCGACTCTGCTGAAATGCCGAAACCTTTTATGTGCAAACACAAATTATGAACACTATATTTGTTCTTGTACTGCGAAGCTGCTCCGTCAGAAAAGTAAATTACTTTTTCTAAATCAGGGATCTTTGTTTTTAAAAAATCAGTCAGCATTTGCTGAAAGTAGTTGACCGCAGACGTATTGTGCTCCAAATCATCGAAATAATAATGTAGTTCAGAATTTCTGCTACAGCTTCACCTGTAAAGCATCAGAAGGGGTGGACTATATTCCAGTGCACCCCTTATAAATGAGTGTTCTGCAAAATAAACGAGTAGTTTTCGGAGAAATCAGCTACTTCAACAACCTCTTTTTCAGTGGCGTTGTTTCTCACTCGTTGAAAATCTTTCGATTGTTGCTTGGTGATGAAATGATGTGGCGATAGATGTTCAAGTTTCTCCATTAGAATTTCCACGAATTGATCATATGGTTTCACTAAAGTTTCTAATGAACACCGAACTCCATTCACCCACTTTTGATATGTTACTTTCGATTTCGTCTAACTCAAGATTTTCCAAAATCGCATCTTTAAGTTTTGTGGTATCCAAACCATCAGTTATCCAATGGCAAAAACAGTATTATTCCTACAATGTGGTTTGCTCGGCAACTACAAAACTGTTATCGTCCGTGTATTTTTCATCACTAAGAGATTCTGTACTCTTAATAGTTGACGGCCATGTAGTCGTGATACTATTCACATTCTGTAGACGGAGCGCACACTTAAATTATCTGGCTCTAAAACTAAAAATTGACTTTAAATTGTCACAAAAAAGGAATTACCGTAAAAATATGGCTCAGAATTTTAAGGCTTTGAGTTTTAAGTCTCCCAAACATAATTTATCAATAAAAACCAAAATCGGTGATGGAGTATTCGAGAAATTGACGTTTCTGTCCAAATAAACGTTTTTCACGTTTTCATTATAAAAATCGGTAACCTTCTCATTTTTTCGTATTTTTTCTGAAATTGTATAAATTATATTCGTAGTATTATAAAAAAATCATGCAAATGAAATTTTATATACACGTTTTACCAATTGTTTGCAATATTATGAACATTTCGATAAAATAGATGTCTTTTTTAAAGCATATTTCTGTTGGGTTTTTTTATTCGAACACAGTATTCGACAAAATACATTATGGTGACTTTCTTTCTTGTGTATGAAGTGGGAATCTGTCAAAACATTTTCAGCCAATTTCAAGGACCACTTGCAGATCGTATGCTGAAAATGAAATGAATGACCCCTATAGGTTATATAACAAATAAATAAACCTTAATTGCCCCCAACTTTCACGCAAAATCATATAACATTTTTTATAATAAAGAGCAGTCTAGTATTTAAAATAGTAACTGCTCTGATGAACAAACTCACCACGTCATGTTGCTGCCATCTTGTCTTGGCTCCTGGTATGGACCCGTCGATTAAACAAAGAAATTTTACGAATCTTACCAATCAGGCGCTTAGCGTGTCTTGATATTTGTTTTTTGCAATGTATGGTGGCGCTATATTATAAAAGATAAGTTTTTCACATTTTTAAACACAACGAACAAAGCCGTGTTCCCATTTTATTCAAAACTAGTACCAACATGCAGAACAAAAAGAAACAAAAGAGAATCACCGATACCAAATTTCAACATTGCATTTTAAATGTTTGTACATTTCAACACACCCCCTCATACAAAAAATCAGATGTTTTGATTCCATTTGTTTACAACAAGTAACAAGTATACAAAGATCAGAGGATATGGAATGACAAACAAATATTTTCATTAGATCAGGAAGAGTTTAGAGAATGACGAGTTGAATATGCCTACATACAATAGTGAACAATGATATTTAAAATTACATTATTAACATAGTTATTGAGAAACAAGGAACAGTTCAGTGTATGAGCATATTTTTAAGAGTTTCATGTTTGCTTGGTTGTAAAGGCTTTGTAAGAATATCAGCCACATTTTGATTAGTTGGACAATGCAAGATCTGGAACCATCCTTTCTTGTATTCATCTTTAATGAAATAATATTTAAGATCAAGGTAGATACATTTGCGAGTTAACTGACCAGCCTTCACCATTTAACACAACTTTGGTTATCGACATGGAAATTGACATTGATTTTCTTGGAAAAAAGTTCAAGCCCAGATTTGACATTCTTAGTTTCTTTCCTGCACTGAGCAGCAGCTATGTATTAAGCTTCTGTAGAAGATTGTACAACTGCAGATTGCTTGCGTGAACACCAGGCTATTGGACCATTGGCATAATAGAAAACATAGTGCTTTTCTTGTCTTTACTATCTCCACCATGGTCAGAGTCACAATGTACATAAAGTGTGTATGTATTGCTATTTGATTAGTAAATATCATCGTTGATAGAACCCTTAATATATCTCAGAGTTCTTTTAATTTTCACAACATTCTGTGTCGTAGGTTGTCTTATATATCTGCTTGCATAATTAATTGCAAAGCTGATATCTGGACGGGTCTTCCAACTGCTTCTTGATAAGGAAATTTGGTCACAAAAATTTCTTCTGTATTAAAATTTTCTTGGTTTGCAATAGGAGTTCTCACTGATTTAGCTGTTTCCATGTATTTATGACTTGTTAAGCATATCTTTCTTGATTTATGAATACCCCATCTTAACTTGGACGAATTTGTATGCCTAAATAAGTACAGGGTAAATGATTCACTGTAGTTTCAAAATGCATACTCATTGGGTGGTGTGAATAAAAGGAAGTAAATACCGGAACATCTGCCAGACAATGACGAAGTTACTGATTATAATGATGATAACTCTGAAAATACAGATGACCCACTAGAACATTTGATAGGCATCGTGGGCAAAGGAGAAGAGAAAAAATAAAACAAGTCATTTTCAATCAAAATGTGTAGTTTTTATTCTACAAAGTACATATCAATGTTGGATGGACGTTCCTCTCTCTGAATTTGCATCCGATTTAATTTTAATTGTTCTAAAATAAGAAGTCTCTGCAAATGACTATTAAATTTACGGTGTCATCACTTTCTTGAAAAACATTTAGTTTCTGCTTCTTTTGTGGCGGAGGTGGTGGTGTACAAGGTGGTCCAGTGATAGAATTACTTGTGCTAGCTTGCTCGTCAGCAGAAGCATCCGCCAGTCCTATGGAGTTGCGCCCTATAAATAATTACACACATGATTGTAATGAATGTAAAATTAAGTTTAAATAAATATTGAAAATGATTATCGTTCAAAGTTTTAACATACCTGGTATTTTATTAAAAACGGGATTCTGTTCGCCAGCTATCAATTCAAACATTTTTCCCCCCATGGCCTTAATTTTTTTGTTTCCAGTCGCCTTCGTATCACTTTTCTTCTTAACTTCGGTCTTCATATTTTTTTAAAATTTGTTTTACAGTGACCGGTTTCACACTGATGTTCTGGTACTCGCGCACAATAGCTGCATTTGCAGCATTCTTTTCGCACTTCACACTAGGAATCTGAAATTTGTTAAATACGATGCAGTGTTTCTCTAATAAATTAACGAAAGTTAGTCGAAAAACATTCTCACTTTCCCCGCGGGGCTTCGTCAGACGAACTCATTTTTCACACAAAACGAAGCACACGTAATCACACTACTCGACAACACAAAATACTAACCTCACAACACGCTCCGCACGAGATCAGTTCATAGGGGGCGCTGAGTTTGTTACCCAGCATTCCCTAACCAGTAGTTAGTTTTCCCAGCATTGCATACCTAGTAAAAGTATAAGGTTATTCACACCAAATTAAAATCCTTTTACTAGTTACTTGGACTGGAAGTAAATCCTTTTTTTGTATACCATCATTATAAACGACCCTTTTCGATACCCCGAATCGTGCATAATCCAGTATTTTATCGCACGCCGTGGCCCACGAGAGAGACAGGCCTAGGCCAAGGCCGTCTAGAAGAGTATATTAGAAGGCCTGAGCCAATGTGAATGTCACGTGATCTGACGTCACAATCGGTGGCTGAACATTTTTGTTTCCGTATATTATCGAGTTAGTATATTCTAGCTAATTGGCCCTTGTAGGAAAGTTTAGATGCGAACAAATGTTTTAATAATTCAGTATTAATTGTGTGCACGGTTTCCTGCATAAAAAATTCCTTCGTCCATTATCTTCGAGAAAGCAAGGTATGTCTACTTCAATATTGTGTAATTTAAATATGTGGTGCAATTATCAAATATTTTATTTAATGTTTTGGATGTTTGGTTATATTATTATACCCTGCATTTTTTTTTCAGTGAATACTTGCAAACTATCCCAAAAGAAAGGTGTTTTGAAAATTAGGCAGGAGAAAAATATGAAAAAATATAAAGTGAAGTGTACCGTGCTTTTGATCGAATTATGATGGATCGACGGAAGGCGTTTCAACTTCGAAACTTCCAAACAATCCTGCTCTGTGACAGAAGTGTGTGAAAACAAATAGGAAAGATTTTGTCTACTCAGAGAACTTGTCTTCGACTCAAAATTTATTCTCTACCAGAACAAGGCAGTAAGAGGAGATGGTGTCGAGATATATACTAAATGTGAAAGATGCATACTCTTCTTAGTGAACAGCCTCAGTACTTGACGAAGACTCACCAAGTGTTTCAGATATTGATATCCGAAAATTTTGAAATTAAGTTCCTGAAGCATGAATATCAAAGAAGTTTATTGAAAGGCTTTGTGCGAGAGACGGAGATCCTATTAATGGAAAACACGGTTTGGAGTTGTGGACAAATTCTGCTCACTTTAATAGAACTTTGTGTATCTAAACATTTTCTAAATAAACACTGTAAATTAGGAACGTTTAGTTATAAGTATAGTGGTATCAGGAATATAAGACGCAAGATCACAAAACTGAGTGCAAAATAGGAAGACACTAAAGTCAATTTAAACAATTTTTATGTATTTCCAATGTGATTTGTGTCTTGAATAATCTCATAAAGTCTTACATAATCTGCTGGAGTACTTTTTGAATAAAATATTGCTTTCCTTCCTTCTTATTTTTCAGCAGCTGCAATTTCACTAACTTACCTATGAATATTTTACTGTTTCTTACAATATAATCAACTGTTATTAATTACTAATACGGCCATCAGAGAAATATCTCATAAATGCATTACTACTAGCTGTACTTCTAACTTCCATATTAAATTAAAGTAGACAAATTGAAAGAAATAGAGCATGAAATAAATAAATAGAATTCTCATGAAGGTACTTAATTTCTTATTAATATCAATTATGGCAGAAAAATTGTTTCATGAATTATACAAAATCTTTTATTGTAAATAAGGTAGCATGTACAAAATTTATGTTCATTTACGTGTACGAAAATTGTACAATATCGGAATATCTTGATACAAATAACTCTAAAATAAATTCTTGTAGCATCAAGATGGCTTAATGTTTCCTCGTGTTATTTTAAACAAGTATGGGTTTGGATTTCCATGCGATTTTAAGAACTAGATCTCTGTTTAAAACTTGGACAGCATGCATTGCCTTCCAGCCACTCTTCGTGACGTCATTCGGCGAAGGAGCAGGCCTTCTATTCTAGACGGCCTTGCCTAGGCGCGAATCTGTGACGTCAGCAAAGCCGTGCTCAAGGCCTACTTTACTCAGGCCCCGAAGCAAAATTGTCACGTGATCAAGGTAGTCGATGATCGTTTGCTCCTGTGCATGTGGTTTTTCAGAATTTGAGAGTGGCCATGGAGCGTTTTGTGGTGTTTGCAGCGTTCAAATCAAAATTGTTATATCAAGCGATTGTGCTTACTGTGTGATATTAATTACTTCGCTTTATGTGGTTGTTGCTTTCAGCTGAGCGTATTATGTGCCGGGCGTCTTTGTATGTACATGAAAGTAACTAAGTTAGGTTATATAGCTAAAGTCGGAGATCTCACAGTGCCGGTAAAATTGCACAAACGTCTTCGTGACGCATATTTAGAATATCTAGCCAACTTTTATAATGAATAATCGTTTTGTATTTTACAGAAAGTGCTTTGTGGAATTTGATTCCTTTTTATTTCAATCAAGAGCGGATTCGACCGAGAACCGTTTATACCCTGTAGGTGTGTTTCCTATTATACGCTTTCATGATGTACATTTTGTATATCTATGTTTCAATAAGCGAGATAACAAAAGTATTTGTGTCGTTTATGAACATTAAAAAACGTACCTAAAAGAAGAGTATCAACGTTATTTGTTTATGTAAATATCAACTTGATATACTTACGGTAGGCAACAACTAGATGTTTGATTTGATTTGGTCCAAAAACAGTGAAAACTGTATATGGCGTATGGGGGAGAAGATTATTTGCGCGCGTTTTCTTAAGTCCCACAATCGCTTCCCAACATTTTAACTACAAATACGATGGTTGAAAAACGAATAAAATATAAAAAAGATATAACAATAAAATTTAAAAACGCACGAGATTAGTAACATTTGAAAAACAAGATATTTCTTTCCCGAATTATAGAAAACATACTTGCAACGGTAAACGAAATGCAGATGCAATTTTTCTGCATTCAAATATGCATTTTCTGCTAACAAAATAGTAACTCACCCTCAGCTCTACTGGCCTTGGAACATCCGCAAGACCTGCTTGCGGATGATTGAAATATATCCATTTTAATTTCCTCAAAATCAAAAATGATAGTTAATTTTGTAGATGTCTTAGTCAATTGTACATTGCCGAAAGATGCGCAGTTTGTAATCCAAATTTTCTCTACTTGCCTCCGAAAACAAACCACGTTTGGCGAGGCCGCCGAAGCCAGGAGGACTTTCGACTACCGTGATCACGTGACTCAAAACTATGACGTATGCTTCGGGGCCTGAGTAAAGCTGGCCTTGAGCCGTGCTGTGGACTGTGGCCTGGCGCGCGGAAAAGCGTTCAGACTATCGCGCGCTATTAATTCAGTTTTCTTACAATTGCATGGTAGAAATAGAAAGCCACAATTGGCTTTAAATTAAAATCATATTTTTCTTACACTTTACAGTAATAATATCTGGAGCCCAAGAAAACATGTGCAGATTTAACTTCTCCCCTGTAAGCCATGCTAGTTTTCCCAGTTTTTTTATAAATATATAAAAATTATAATTTGTAAATATTAATTCACCAAATACATAAAACTCTACCAGTTAATATGGGAAAGGAATGAAGTAAACTACTTTGATAAGAGGATTCATACTTTTATTGGGTTTTAAATTTTTTGAGTTGCCTTTGGCACTTAGTAGCAGCACGCTTAGTAGCAACAATTTCAACATTTTTAACATTAATTACATTATTTACAAATGTTTTGCATGGTCTTAGCATTAGGCTGTGAAGCAAGTCTTTGGCACTTCTTTTACAATCACAATATTCATTTAAGTCTATTGTGAAGGCAAAACCATCACTATATTTTTTTGACATTTCAAATAAAATTGATAACTGATTTGTGTCACATAAAAATGATGATTCACAAAGTTCCATAAGTTTTCCTAACAAAAACCCTGGAATTGCAGTGGATATAACCGAGCACTCTGTGGGTACTGTCAGTTTACCCCTGTCATACTCAGATAAAAAAAATCACTGGGTATACACACATCTACCTCTTTGTTGCTGTGCACCCATGCAATACATACATCACATTTCTTAAGGAAAAGTTCTTTCATGACAGCATATCCAGATATATAAACTATCACAGGCAAAATATTTTCAGGAATGTCACTGAAAGAAAAACTGAATTCCAAAACCTCATGGTGGTAGGAAATGGTGTGGTATTTACGATGTTTCTATCATCGAAATCAATATTAGATGTTGGCTCTCCATCGTAACTGTTTATTGTGGCATAAAGCTTTTTCGGCCGCATTGCGCCCAGCTTCAGCGCTATAGCGTACAATGCCTTCGCCCTTCGCTGTCTTGTCTGGACTGAGGACCACAGCCGCCTCTAATAGGTATGTCAGTTTGCTCACCTAAATTTATTAATTCATTTATTTATTTAGTTACACATTTATTCATTTTCTATTTTCACCTCTCTTCAAAATGTACATTTGTTATTCAAAATTATGTTTCCATTTACACATGTTATATTATACTTTTCCAGTTTTCTTTCACTCCAATTTGTTTCATAATATTATTTGTAATAGATTCCATTTATTTTATTTAATTTTCATTTGTCATTTTTAAAAATTATATGTCCATTTCACATTTTACATTTTCTTCAAAATCCAATTCTTGACAATATTCTGTAAAAAGTTTTTAATTCTTTAAATTAAAAAAATTTTTTTTTGTAATTTAGATTTATTATTATTATTATTATTATTATTATTATTATTATTATTATTATTATTATTTTTGTAGCACTGAAGATGGCCGCAATGCGGCCGAAAAAGCTTTATGCCACAAGAAACAGTTACGATGGAGAGCCAACATCTAATATTGATTTCGATCCAAAACCTCAGCATATTGATTGAAGTCAATACTTCTGTTAACAATGCCGGAGCATGGCAATAAGGTCCTAAGAGGCACAGCTTTATTTGTGGAATAGAGAGACAAAGTATCCTTAAATCTCAATTTTTTTTCTACTTCCAACAGCTGAATATAACTAATATAGTAATTCGCTCCACTAAGTTGCCCGTACAAAGAAAATCTACCTTCCAAGTTGTCACATTGGAATTTCCCTAACAAAATATAACTAACACTATTTCTCAAATACGTAAGGAATTAACTCAACAAAAGCATCCAGAGTATTGCAAAGAGCCTGCACATTTTGTGAACTCAGGCATTCTGATACAGGAACAGAAAGTTTCCAAATTTTCAACCAATGACACATTTTCTTCAAAAAGTCAACTTGGCGAAAAACATCTTCCCTAACAGGTTCTCTGAAGTTGTCATTAAACCTCCGGCCCTCTAATGCACTCTTGACATTGACAATACGCCACCATTTACAAATAATTTCTATTGTGGGGCCACAGTTAGCAAAATCAGCATCTTTTTTAAACATACACTTTAGTGCAGAAACATTCCTTTCATCAAATATCTTCAGAGCTAAAGTTACGTTTTGTTTCTGAATATTTGATGGAAACAATACTTTATTACACAACAAGTGACCATATTTAACTGAGGAACTTTTTTTCTTTATTGTACAATAATTCAAGAAATTTGAAATCAGCTGTGACTATGGTGTTACCAAATCCCATTTCTTCCAATTTTAAAATCAGATGAATCAGCATGGATCTCAAATGATTAGCAGTTAATTTATTCACAGGTACAATGCTTACCACATCCCTATACTGTGAAAGAACACTTGAGATCATAAAAACTTGAGCAGTTTTAGCAACCTGTAAATTATCTGTATGATCTTAGAAACCAGTTTTCAACACCAAAATGAGAATGAAAGCAAATATAATTTTAAAATATTGGCATGCAGGAACAACAATTCTGAACAAAAGCACACAAAAGTATTTTCCAAAAAGAAGCATGCACACAACTCAAAATCAATAATTGTTAATTTTCATTATTAAAACACTCATAACAATTCAAAAAACTAAATATTTAAACAAAACCAGCCTTCACAAATACTGCAACTAAGTACTGCATGTTAACAGTACGCGATTCTTCAAATACCAATACCAAAAATTTTGCCATTGCGGAACAATACATTGATAGCAAATATTTAAAGATGAGCAGCATCTTCCTCAGAGTCCTAAAGTCACAAAACATCAGTCGCCATAGGCAATGATGCTCCGAGTGTGAGAACTCAGTCAGTATGCACAGTATAATAGGCAGAATAACAATATCCCAGCCTCTATATAACACAAAAATTAATTTTTTAGTCAAAATTAAAACTTAAATTTGTTCAAAGAATTGGTTGGCCCGACCGGGATTCGAACACGGGCCTTCTGGTTTGGTACCCGGGCCTTCTGGTAACAAGGTGACAGGGAATGGTGACAATTATATATACAAAATTAAAACTGTAATTGTTTTTGATTTTCATAAGTTCCAAAATGTAACGAAACCATAGACAACTCACACATGGCCCAAATAATGGCACAGTATTCTTTCAATGTCTATGTGCATTGGAAAGTAGTAATTTTAAATAATTGTCAATACAAATATTGAAATTAATACTATGAACAAATACAAACATACAAAATACACATATTCACAAAAATAATAGATGCAAAATAAAGTATGGGAATACTTGAAATTCATATTGGATCATATTAATAATCGATTTCAATTAGTGCAAATCAACATAGCCCTGGCATATGCAATAACAGGAAAGACTTGCCAATTTTGATGGCATGCAATGTATTTGGGTAGAGAAGGGGGAGGGTAGCGAAGTGGGGTGGTGATGCGGAGGACTGTGATGGGGCCTTCTCTATCCGAAGTAAATCACGCCGCGCCGGGCCGTGCTGCCCGGGACGGGGGGAGAGGGATTGCGCTGGTAGAATGGATGTTTGGAATCTGAGTTGACTTAGGGTGAAGCAACAATGAAATTGACATTGCACATGTTTATTTCAACTAAATTACAGTGGTTCCTTCTCCTGGCATAACTTGTCCCAGTGCACCTTTACTTGCACGCTAGCTGAGTGGTACCTGGTTCACGTTTTGGCTGAGGTACCTGGCAGGCGTGATCTGCGTTGCCGCTCCGGGATGCTGCAGGAACGCAGGTCCCGCACAGTGTCCCACTTATAGGGCTCTGAAGTAGCCTCCCTGCGGAGCACGTGGCCCAACTGCGGTGGGTAAGGCCATGGAGTCCCACACGGTCGTGCGCCACCCTCAGGTGTAGGTGGTCAAGGTACCCTCAGGTGTGGGAGGTACTGTTTGGCGCAGTTCACGCCGACGTGAAATGGCACCTGTACTGATAAATGTGATTGGTGCCGAACTGCCGAGGGCAGCGTTGCGCGTTGCGCGAAGCGCAATAACCAATTCGGAGCCTGATGGTTCACAACTGCCGAGGGCAGCTTAGTGAGACATGCGCGAAGCGCAATGGGTCTCGATCTTGCGCTGAGAGCGCACACAACCGTGGTTCCCGGCTGGCGAAGTGTCTACAAGTGCAGTCTCGCGGGGAATGTCGTTTGAGGCTATTTGGGAAACACGGGGAGAAGGGCCTTTTGGAGGGGGTAGCAGGCCCTTCGGTGACCTGCGGGTGGCCGCCGGGGAAGGGGGAGGCCGGCGGCCGTGGGCGCGCCGGCTCCGCGCGGCGGGTGTCAGCATGAGGAAAAGAGACCTGCGAGGGCTTTGTGTTGTGTACGGAACAGTATTTACATTCCTAATTTTTCCAGTTATTTAAGAATCCCAGAGAAATAAGTAAATGATGAAAAAATCAGCTGGAGAAAGTTGCAAGTTTTAACTTCCTGGAATACATGTCAAACAGAAGTAACAGTCTACAGGAGAAAATTGATAGAGAAATTCATGAACAGAACATTCTTAGGAATTCTAAAACGGAAATAAGGTTTAAATTCTATAAAGTTATATTTCCCAACATGCCTACATGGAAGTGAAAATCAACATTGACCTACAAAGATCACCCAAGACCACAAAATGCTGAAATGATATTACTGAGATCAGTAGCTTGTTTAGACTATCAGACTAAACATGTACACATGAAGAAATAGTCCAGAAGACTGAATTTACTGAAATTCCTTGTCCAACATATTGGAAGAATGCAGGACAAAAATCAGGCAATGAGAATTTTACAGTTCCATCCACAAAGAAATCCTGAGCGCCTGAGGAAGTGATAGAGAGAGCAGAGACAAACTACCTGTATGCCTGTACAAACTAGTGGTGCTACAAATGGCACAGACTTTCCCGCATTAGTTTTCTATTTCCTTTGGTCTCGGCTAGCTATTCCTACTTGACACATACTCTTCCCAGCTGACATCTATCGCCGCCCAAACTATATTTTTTTGACATTTTCTTAATTTATCGGTTTCCTAATAGTAGAACGGGAAAATTACTGTAAGAATATTAAAGAACTGTAAAACCCCGTCCTAAATGACAATTTTCTTTGAAAAATTTAGAGCCGTTTTTAAGAAAATGGCGTTTAAGCGCCATTTTAAATGTGAAATTTGAGGGTCTATTTCACAGAGATTTTTTAAATTTCGAATAACTTCTTTTGAAGTCATTTGAAGCACCTTTACTCACAAATACAATACGGATTACAAATTGCTGTAAATGCGCACATGAATGGTGTGAAAGATCTTTCAAAAAATTACATTTGTGTAATTTTTGTAAAAACAAAAAAATAACCCAAAATGAACTTTACGTCATATTAAAGAGTCCAACCTTACGTCAATAACACTATCCGTTCCAACAGTTTGAAGAAAAAAATTGGAGCCTTTTAGTAATATACCAATGTATATTCCTCCATATATATGTTGTGTATATAAGTAAGTAAAAAAGGAGGGAAAATTCTACACTATCTGGTAATTAATTGAAGAAGCTGGGATAGGTTGAAAATACAGCTATGAATGGAAATGCAAAAGACAGAAATCTATAACAGACCCATGAAAAATGTTAAAGGGGTAAACTTACATGTTTTCTTCATCTACCAATTTTTCAATGAAATTGGAAATTTTTTCCACAATTTTCTTGTTCATTGTTACTCTCGGTTTCCCATTTACACATATTCCTAAACAGGCTGCTACACCTTCTTTGCCGTTTTCTAGAAAAACCTTTAATTCTCTCGCTGTCAAATCTTGCCGAGCCATTTTTTTCAACATACCAGTTGACACTGTTGTTTTCAGAGGCCTCAACAGGCAAATTTTCCCGCTGCTTGTTGCACAAGGCTTCATGTTCAAAATAAGCTTTTGTGGACAAAGCCCGTCGTTTCAAATCATCAACAATATTAAAATGATCTAAAAGACCTTTCTAGAGTATGCAATCTGCTTCTGCATTATGCGCTCTGGAATGAATTGCCTTTCATTCATCTCCTATAAGAAAATGCTTGGCTAAAACGTCTAATTTACCTACTTTCCCCTGGCGAAGTAAAGGAATGGTATCAGTGAATCCAAACAAAAAAGAGGAAACTGCCTTTTCCGTATTGTGTCGCCTCAACCAAGCAAAAATGTTGGGAGCATCAAATTTTATTAAATTATGACCAACAAGCGAAATTTGTGAATTAAAATTTTGCAGATAGGTCACAAAATCTTCCGCAACTTATGCTGAGGCAGTTGTTTGTACTGGTTGACCGAAATGCACCAAATAACCATTGTTCACTGTCAATCCAGTTGGAGCAGATGCATAATGGTTAATCCTCTTCTGAGGCAACATGTAGGCATTGAAGGAGAAAGTTAAACTGTATGCTGCAATCTGAATAATTTCAGCATCCTTTTCAAACCCAGTAGTTTCAGTATCAATAATAACTACTGTGCACGTGTCTTGAAGAGGAAAGAAGTCAGGGATCCACGTATCTGATGCCAAAGTTGCTGTGGCTGCTTCCTCCATTGTGCTTCCCATTCCACTTAAATACATGAAACCTTCCAGGTGGGATTTCTGCAGGTTCCTATTACTTAATTTGCCGAAAAGACGTCTTCTTTTGAAGACGACAGTTTTTTGCTGTCTGCGGACTCTTTGCCGTTTTGCTTCCATCCGCTGACGATATCTCCTGGCCATATTTCCGGGCGAAAGACCCACTTTCTCGTGGATTTTGACCAGATGATCAGCCCCTTAATTTTTTGCAGTACAGCTGCAGATATCCTGTAAGCCAAGGATGGTGAAGATCCATAAAAGCGGCTCTTTGGAGCCCGAGTCACAGCCATTTGATTAAACGACTCGTTCTGCTGTGATGAACCTGGCGCAATCTTGTCGGCTTTATCAATATACATTTCCAACAAGAATTGAAAATCCTTCTCCCACCTTTCACATGTGAAAGGATTTCTTTGAGTCAAATTCTTAAAAACATAATTCGCATGTGAACGCCTTACACCATGTTCCACAATTTTCATGACGACCAAATGTATGATTAGCAATATTCCGAAGGGAATGTTTGAGGCCTGAAGGGTTGTGCTCTCTGGGCAATAGCATACGTGAAACATCTTTTCAAATATTTTATAACATTAGATGTTAAGAATTTATGTTTTTACTAAGTCCATACAAATGGCCAGAAAACTTTTTTATAGTATGTTTTCTGTCATTCCATTTCACAACTTTGTGGCTGGCAGCTTGCTGCACATGTGACATTGTGGCAGCATCATCATCACCAAGGACATCTACCCTTTCATTTCTGTCTTTAAATTCAGTATTGTTAATCAAGCAAGGAGCAACAAATATTATTCTCTCGTAGCGAGACTAAGGTATGATTTCATAATCATTTTATTACTCGTGTCTTTGACTCCAATAAAATTCGACGGAATTGCATTATTTTTCTACCTGCGTCAATCTGATCGTAAACGTGAATATTTTACACCACTGATATTTCCTAGCTCATTCTTTAATTTCCTTAAAATTCTCGTCCCCAATCGTGTTTTTTGAAATATGAAGTTTGCTGTTATTCTGTAAAACGGGATCTCTCATTTGACTTGTTTTTATAATCAAATACTCAGGGAGCCTCTACGATCACTGCTTATCGAATACGGTTGAAAAATCATTGCATTAAATCAGCCTTGTCTCCTATTACGGCGACATTCTGGTGGCCTACCACTATCATTGTCTTTGATTATCATTTCTATCCCTAGGTTTCTGATCCCCTGAGACCCGTCACGAATTTCATCAAACTTTACGTTATTTTCACACTCAGATGATCTAGAATTCCTGGTGGCCTTCTTACTTCTCTCCTGAATCCCGAAAAATTCCTCATGATTTTCATAAAAAAATTGAAATTGATTTTCTCGCACTTTTAAATTCTCAATTAACTTTACCCCTGGCTGTTCGACATCTTCGTTGATTTCGATTTTAGCGTTAACCACTTCATTTGTCATTTCACCTACTTCAAAATTAATTTGCCCTAATTTCTCGTCTTCTACCTGATTTTCCAATCTCCCCATTTGTTGATCTAACTTCCCTTCTACCTGAACCTCAACGCCTTCACATCTTTCCTCTACCTTTTCTTTTAACGCTCCTATCTCACACTCAAATTTATTCTCTGGTCGGCTGACTTTCTCCGCCTGTTGTTCAAAACAGTTCTGTAGCTGGTCGAATCGTTCCTCGCATTTCTTTTCGTGTTCCGAAAACCGCTGATTAAATCTCTCCTGTGTCTCCCTAGCGCTTTCCACAATGACATTGCCAAGTCCCTCTTTAATTTCTCTAAACATCTCCTCGAATTTTTCATCCCAAAAACGTCGCTCGCGTTTGTTCGATTCCATTTTCGCGATCATCTGGTACATTGACGGAGTTCCTCGTTTCCCCTCCCCGTTTGAGTTTCGCCCGAGCTATCCGAGCCTACGAGGTCGGCTCCCGACTCGTTCAACATTTTGGTTGATTTTAAACTTTTACGTCGCACACGACAACACGGACAGGCACAACACCACGACACAAAGACACAAACAATACAAAATACAATAGGACGTCAGAGACGGTCCACAAATAATTGACATTCCTGCTCCAATCTTCCATCCACGTTTATTGCGGCTTCTAATGACATTAGCAGTCGCAACAAGTGTTTGCGAGGAACCGACACTCAAAAAATTGAATTATCGAGGATTTTAGAGTCTTAAATCTCAGGGTCATTAAACTGGGGTATCAAAACGATACAATATCGGGCTCCACGGCGGGAAAGCCGAATTGCAACGTCATCATCCGGTAGAGAATGATCGCGGCTCCTCGCGTGGTGGGTGGAAGTGAGGTGCAGGAGCAACAAACTACTTTGAAAATAATTATCCGTAATTGGGCAATAAAACAAAATTATACATTTATTCCCGACCTACGGCCGGGGAAGTTACATAAAAAAATCCCATGAGGTGGGATTACACCCTACCTATTGAGCTCGGCAAGTAGGATAAGAGAAAAGAAAATTTCTTAAAGACACTTCTGTTACAATAATAAAAAAATATGCCATTGCGCGGCACCGCTTAACTCTAACAAAAAAACAGAAACACAAAACACTCTAGAATCGTCGATGTTATTCTCCGTCTCGTCTCGAGGCGGGACGCCCCAAATAGCGGGCGTGCGTTAAGAGTCTCATCTGTTGCGCAGGCGCGGGCTGGGGGTGTGCCCGACGCGGTCGATGGCCTCGGCGGCGTCTTCGAGGAGCGTTGTCCTGCGATGAGCTGCAATGTTGAACGGGGGCGGACGCCTTCCTGCGGCCGCTGTTGGGTACCACAAGGCCGCGAAAGTCTCCTCTCCACCTCGCCTCGTCTCGAGGCGCTGACGAGTCCGGGTTCGCTCCTCACCACGACTCGGACGCGCGATACGGGAGCATTTAATTGCGGGCGCGGACCGGAAGCTGAATCATGGTATTCGCGGCTCGTTCGCTCGAATTAGGCAACGAGTTACTACTACATCGAATACCCGAACAAAAAAAACTGGTTCACGGCTTCCACGACCAGGCATGAAGCGCTTTCTCGTAATTTATTTTTAAGTGTCTCTTTCGCGGCCGGTGCTCTCGTGTTTACCCGCTCGCGACTACTTCACCAGTGTTTTCTTTTTACTTCAAGATTTTGGGAATCCGTCCCTCTATGGATTTCCCCCCTCCTAAGTTCGTCTTGGGCTTGCTAACCTACTTTGGGAAAATCGTCATTGGTTGGACTTTACTGCGTCGCAGAAATAATTTTGACGAATCGTGGTTCTCGATTTCTTAGTAAATTTCCTAAAGTATCTCTGTCTACCGAAACGCAGCTGCATCCGTCGGAGGGTGACATCTCCTGGGAGCAATTATTGCATGGAAAAGGGTTGGAACTTACTTGAATTAGCGCGACAGGCGTGGCGGCGACGAACGCGCCTAGAGGAGGGCGGGGGCGGGACACAAAAGGGTGTATTCAGCGGAAAAAGGTCCGTCGTGGCCTTTGACGACGAGTGGTCGTAAATTTCTCCCGCGGCCGCTGGGTCCGTCGGAGGGATGGGACCATGACAGCAAAGAGGCGGGCAGGGTGGGGCGCGGCTGGGCAGAGGCGGGCGGGGTGGGCGCACGTGCGCGTGCCAGAGAGTACAAAAAAAACAAGCTTTTGTTATAGACTTCTTAAGGCGCTGCTATATGCCGCCACAATAAAAACTGGAGTAATTTAACCTTTTTTAATACAATTTTAACTGACGGAATATGCACAAGCTTAATAAAGTTAAAGTTACTTTTATTGGAGTTAGGGATTTAATAATCCGTAAACGCAGTGTTCAATCGACTTTAATAAATACATTTGTGGATACATACACTTTCACGGCTCACAGCCCAAACACGTGTTACACATCACATTACAACTTATATTCGCACTCCACTAGATGTAGCGACCAACTGTACTGACAACGCTCTTCAAACGACCACCAGTGGGGCCAACCTGATACATTACTGATTCAAACCCAACACTCCCCCACTTTTGAATCACACAATTTTAAATTCTTTATATGTTCTTCAAGTCTCACACATGACAAACTTTTAGTGAATATTCAGCTATATTTTTATCTGATGGTACATATTTAATTTCTACTAGTCCTTCTATCTTTTCTCTAATTAAATGATAAGCAATACCTATGTGTTTTGTCCTAGATTTCACTACTGTATTTTTACTGAACTCTATTGCAGCTTTATTATCGCAGTTGACATTAATTGTTTCAAAGCTTAAATCTGAAAACACATTTTCTAATTCACTGAATAACATTTTTAGCCACATTGCTTCTTTCACTGCTATTTCCAATGCTACATATTCAGCTTCCATAGTAGAGGTACTAATACACGTTTGTTTTCCTGACTTCCCAATTATAGGATTTCCACACAAAAATACTACTGTCCCACTATAAGAATGCCTATCATAGTTACTTCCCCAATCTGCATCACTAAATATTTCCAACCTAAACTTGCCTACATCATACGTTAAATTAAAATTCCTTGTACCTGATAAGTACCTTAACACTCGCTTTGCCAGCTTCCAATGCATCATACCTGGATTTGTGTTGAATTGAGACAATTTCACAATTGCATGTAATATATCGGGTCTGGTACACAACGCCAAATACATTAAAGATCCTATTAATTCCCTATAAGGAATCTTTTTCATTTCCTCTTTTTCTCCATCACTCTTAGGACAATCATCTTTGGTTAATGTAATGCTAGTGTCTAAAGGAGATCTTACAGTTTTACATTCCTCCATACCATACTGATTCAACAATTTTTCTATGTATTGTCTTTGGGTTAACAGTATTGAATTTTCTTTACATTTAACAGAAATGCCTAATATATGGGAAACTTCACCTAAATCTCTGCTTTCATATGTTTGCATTATCTTTTCTTTTACACTTTGTATCTTTTCTATTGTTTTGCCAAATAACATACAATCATCTACATATAATACTAAGATTAATTCATTACTTTCTACATAAACACAACTGTCTGATTTGAGCTTTCTGAATCCATTTTCAATTAAGAATTGATTCATTGTATTGTTCCAACTACGTCCAGATTGTTTCAAACCGTAAATTGGTCTTAATAATTTTGCAACTTTTCCTTCTTCTACATCATAACCTGGTGGCAACTTCATATAAATTTCTTCATCTAAATTACCATAAAGTTATGCTGCTTTTATGTCTAAATGATGTACATGCCATTTATTATACACTCCTAAAGCTAACAGTAACCTAATTACAGACACATTTGCAACACGTGCACATGACTCAAAGTAATCAACATTCTTTTCTTGTAAATAACCTTGTGCTACAAGCCTCGCTTTAAATCTATTTACATTTCCCTCATGGTCTGTTTTTACTTTGTACACCAACTTACTTCCAATACACTTCACATTTTCTGGTTTATTTACAATTTCCCTTGTATGTCTACTTTCTAAATTCTCTAATTCCTCATTCATGGCTTCTGTCCATTTATCAGCTTCACTAGACTTTATTGCATCGGTGTAACTTTGGGGTTCTGATATTTCTACTACATTTACTTTAATGTCTTTTGGTTTACCTAACCTTCCATAAGGATTCCTAATTACTTTCTTAGGTCTACCTCTTTGACGCTTCTTAACTGATGTTTCCTCAACTTCTGAAACGCTACATGCATCTGATTTATTTATTTATTTGTCAAAAAAACAGTAAAAACTGTATATGACGTGTGGGGAAAGAAATTTATCTGCGCACATTATCTTGAGGGCCAGAATTTTATTAAAAAAAACGAAAGAAAAAAAAATGAATTTAGAAAATAATTATTTTACAAAAATAAAGATATTTGAAAAATGTTTTTTCCCGAGTTATAGAAAATCAATTTCAACTGTAAATGAACTACAAGCAAAAGGAGTGCTCAACAAAACGTGCGCACAGTGAAGCTACATTTACGTCCAGAAGCAAAACAAGGGGCCATCTCAGCATTTGCTCAATGGATCAGGGAAACTGGACAAAAACCTGATCGAGATGATTCACTTTCACTAAGACTTGTTTCTAGTTTATCATCTTCAAATTCTATCCTGCATTGTGATTTGCTTTCATTTACATTATTATTTGTTACAAATTCATATCCATTAATATTTTCTATAAATCTAACATGCTTTGAATGTATTATGTCTTGTTTGATAGGGTCCCATAACCTATAACCTCTAGTTCGATTTGAATAACCTACAAATATGCATTTTCGTGCCCTTGCATCAAATTTACGTCTACCTTGCTTTGGAATTACTCCATAAGCTAAACAGCCAAATACTCTTAAATGTTTCACACTTGGCTTTTTACCTGTCCATATTCCTTCTGGAACATGATCTTTAATTGCACTATGTGTAACTCTGTTTTTTACATAACAAGCTGTTGCTATTGCCTCTCCCCAAAAACCTTCAGGAAGTTTGGATGATTTCAACATTGCTCTAACATAATCCATTAATGTACGATTTAACCTTTCTGCAATTCCATTCATTTGTGGTGTTTCAACATTTGTTCTCTCATGTTTAATTCCTAAATCAAGAAATAATGTTTAAAGATTCTTATTACAAAACTCAAGTCCATTATCTGTTCTGAATCTTTTTAACTTTTTTTCTCTATCTGACGTTCTACCATTGCTATGTACCGTTGTACATAAACTTCAACTTAATCTTTAGATTTCAAACAATATACTGTGCATTTTCTAGAAAAATCATCTATACAAGTAAGAAAATATTTTGAACCACCTAATGATTTAACTGGCATGGGGCCACACAAATCTGAATGAATAAGTTCATTTACAGATTCTGATTGTTTGTTTGACAACTTTTTGCATGCACTTTTAGCTAATTTCCCAATAATACGACAATCACAATTTAAACTGTCTATGTTTATCCCTTCTAATCCATTAACTAGTTCTTTCTCGAGACATTTCATTAATACTGTTAACCTTAACATGACATAACCTCTGATGCCATATTTCACCAATTGACATATTTTTCCTTGCACTATCTGCATGCATAACCTTTGCGTTTGCTTTAAATTTTTCATTAAACCTACCTTTCAGTATATACAATCCATTTTTGCAATAAGCTTCCCCCACTATCTGAGATGTTTCTTTACTCTGAATTTTTGCTTTACCATTGTCAAAAGATATTCTTTTTCCTTTCCTTTCCATTTCAGAAACAGATAACAAATTGTGCCTACTATTAGGTACATGGTATACATTTTCAATAGTTAAATTTGCCACCTTTCCTCTTATGAATATCTGTATGGGAATACTACCTACGCCTACAGCCTTTAGATTATTACTTTCTCTAGTATCTGCACAATGCATTTCTTTATCAATTAGCTCATACTTTGTAAACCACTCTCTGATCTTACACACATGAATACTTGCACCACTATCAATTAACCATTCATTTTCATCATTCCTATTCCCTATGGTCAACACATTATTCTGTTTTTCTGTAACACTTTTACCTTTATGCCAACACACATTTGCTAAATGACCTTGCTTGCCACAATAGTACCACTTCTTATCTTTTCTCACATTATACTTGCAGTCTTTAATGAAATGATTACTTTTATCACACTTAAAACACGAGTTATCTTCTTTCTTCTTCTTCACTGGATTCAGTTTTTCACTTTTCACCTTCGGCTTCTTGCTGCTTGCTTAATAATTCACTTCCTTTACATCATCTCCACGTTCTTCATTGCGGGCCTCTCTTCGTTCGTATTCAGTCAGTAGCATATTCTTCACTTCTATGGATTTCAAGTTTTCAGCTGCAACGTTCGACAGTGTCATTACGAATGCCTCATAGCTGTCTGGCAATCCAATTAGCATTGCATAAGCTAATTCTTTATCCGATACTTCATATCCGGCCTCATTTAAACTGTCACTACATACTTTCAGTTTTGTTAAATATGATGTCATAGACTCATTGGCAGCTAATTTCGTAGTGTTCATTTGCTTTTTTCAGTTGGAAAATTCTCGGTAGTGATTTCGGTTCAAATGCTTGTTCTAATGCTATCCACGCCTCGTGTGCTGATACGCAATCTTGAATATGTTCTTGTTGTTCTGATTCAACGTTGAGTGCGATTGTTGCTAATGCTCTGTCGTTACATCATTTCAACTTATCTGCTTCTTTCGTCGTGCACTTTTCTGGTATTTCAAATTTCTGTTCTACGTGTTCCCACAGTTCATTACTCACAAGTAACATTTTCACGTTATACTTCCGTGATCGATAATTACCGCCATTTAACTTGGTAATTCTATCACTTAACATTGTGTTAAACATACTTTCACAACGTATTTTTTCTTACAAGCGCCGATGTCTCTGGATTCTTCTTACCCGACGTCTTCTTACTCGATCGCGTGCACGTGGTTACTTCAATACTTCACTTTTCAGCCAAATGTTGCTTGCCTGGGCCCATAACCGTTTTAATGGAGTTAGGGATTTAATAATCCGTAAACGCAGTGTTCAATCGACTTGTTTAATAAATACATTTGTGGATACATACACTTTCACGGCACACAGCCCGAACACGTGTTACACAGCACATTACAACTTACATCCGCACTCTACTAGATGTAGCGACCAACTGTACTAACTGACAACGCTCTTCAAACGAACACCAGTGGGGCCAACCTGATACAGTACTGATTCAAACCCAACCGATACACTTGAAATCAATTCTGCTGAATTATTTGTATTTACTTACAAATATTAATACACAATTTAGAACATGGGAATGAAGTAGTATACTTGAAAGAAAATAAGTCCTTCCAAAAAACCATTGTAGCAATTCTGCAGCACATTAAAAATTTCTATTAAGAGACTATACTTGGAAAATAAATTTTACTAATATCTTCAACCAAATCTAACATCTTTTATTAAATTTACCTTTACAACTCAAGAGTTAACTTTCTTCTTCAATTGCTTCAGTGCAAGATTCATCAGCAACCGCTTCAAATGCAGGGCCAACCTTAGCTTGGGCTGGCTTCATGGTGGTTGGATGAACAATGGGCAAATTCATGGCCGAAAAAATGTATTTAATTGGTCATGCCCAATCCCAGAATCTAAACAACCTAAAAACAAACAAATTGATTTCAGATATCCAATGCCATTATCTTTAAAACTTAAAGCACTTTAGAGAATATAAAAAAGAGGTTAAATACAAATCATCAAAATGTTTCTCAACATTTAGTGACAATTGATCAAAATACTAATTTCAATAAGTCCATTATTTTGTTGTATTAACACAGGGTATATTTTTACATTAATAACATTTTTATTAGAGTGACATAATTAATATCTTTTAAATCCAAAATACGAAGTTATTTTCTCTGGGTCCAAGAGGTCAAATAATATACCACCTGCTTATACAAAAAATAATTTTAACACGTGTTATGAGGGTAAGATTTGATAATGAAACGACTTAATTACCATTTCATTTGTTAACGAAAATCAGCTTTAGAGAAATTGTTAGATTTAAAGACCCTTATGAATATAATGAATATTAAAAGAAAATTTCAGTTTTTTGGCACTTACCGGCTGCTGCTTTGCAGTTTACTGCAGATAAAGACGATCCGTCCTCAAAATGCACAGATGACGATGTTGGAACTTTAACAATTTTACAGAAGTTGTAACAACTCACGTGAAATATTGAGGCTAATCCACGCCGAACTTCTTTTTTTAAAAAACGGAAGCTCAGAGGAATTTCACAATCGCCACACCACATTAATTGTGAAATTAATGCGACGTCCACAATTCTTCGACCAATTGAGTTTATGGCCTCACAAGAATCTGCGAAATTGCCACACTTTCTTCTTTCGTTCAACGCTTTCACGATATCGCTTGCTTTTTGACGACGCTCCAACTCTGATTTCCGTAAAAATTTGCCGTTTTTATCTCTTATCGGAGCCATGACGAATCCAATGCGGATAAAACAAAATACCCAAAGGCAACAGAACGCACGAATTCGCAAGCACAGAGGATGGGAGATCACAAAGATGTTCAACCAACGCACTCGCAGAACGAAAACAATTGTTTGGTACTAGCCGCTGCCGATACTCGGAGCCGCTGAAGCCGAAGACACCCGAAAATGTTTTAGTTGTGCCAACTTATGAAAATGAAATATCATACGAAATACTAATTTTAATTTCGAACATTGTTTTTCTAAATCAATATTTCCAAATTCCTCTTTTAAATATTTCAAAATCATTGTTTTATTACTCCAATCACAGTTACAAGCAGCTATTGTTAATTAACTGATGGAATAAATGATTGAGTATTTGACTAGCGACTGGCTCGAACATGCTACCTTAATACGTTTTGTTGAATATTTTAAACAGTATTACTGGAAGCATTTGGCGCTGTGTGGGCTAATAACCTGTCTTGACATTTATGTTTTTGTATTATCTGGTTGCACAATATTATAAAAGAAAACACAGTTTTTACACGTTTTTAAACACAACGAACAAAGCCGTGTTCCCATTTTATTCAAAACTACTACCAACATTCAGAACAACAAAAAAACAAAAGAGCATTACCGATACCAGCTTCCAACATCTGCGTTTTAAATGTTTGTACATTTCAACACAGCGCTACCTCTGGAGAGGCCCCCGGAACTATTTGCAGGCGACTACGCACTGAAAAAAAAGGAATGCTTGCCGCACATTAAAATTCGGTTCTCCCAACCAAATTTAATAGTAAAATATGGCCCAGCTATTTGTGTGGTTGACGCAACCTCGGCGCCATGTGTGAACCTCCGTGGTGCTCTCAACCACCGCTGGGTCTTGTGATTCCCTTGCCGACGTAGGGTCTTGAACCACAAAATGTTTGCAGTGCGTGGTTAACTTCTCGGAACTTTGGCGAGTTGTTCCACAACCCACAATTTGGTGCTAGTTTCTAGATAAATGTTTACACCAAAAACGAAAAATTTTGCATCAACCCTTGTTTGCATCTATGCTTACCTTGTTATATACTTGTACCGGCGGTTTTAAATTGTTAGTTATGTAGTTAAGAAATTATAAAATTTTGCAGAATGGCATAAATTTCTGCGCATGCAAGACAATTCAAAACCACAACTAGAGACAATTTCAAAATTCAAATTTTCAGTTAAATTCAGTGTAAATTAATTGAATAAATTAAATTTTGTATAATTAATTTTATAAAATTATACAACAATTTCTGGAATCAAATTTTGCATAAACTTGATTCCAGAAATTGTTATATTTTAAAAATTCAACTGGAAAACAAGTAAGAAGTCCATTTGAAGAATTTTTTAATCAAGAAAATTTTGAAAACTTGACACTTAAAGTACTTGCTGAACAGAATTAGATGTAAAAATTAAATCTGAAATAATTTAATTCATAATATTTTGCCAAATATTGTCACTCTTAACATTTAATACTCTCATAAGACGTCTTAAAACTCTCATAAGACCTCTAACAAAAAAAAAAATAATAAGCAAAACTCTAGTATTTGTAAATTCAATTAAGCAACTCAATAATATAGAGTATTTCTTAGTTAATTTTTTCGGTCCTTTGTTTCACCAAGTCATTAGCAACTTGTGGCGCACAACTATCACTAAATGAAACTTTAAATTTCTTACTGTTGTATATCAGAAGGAAATACGCCCTCACAAGCAACAACAGTTTATTTCAATCTCTAACAATACAGTTGTGATAACGGGGCCGTTTACGCGATTCGGAACCGAATGCTCGGTGCGGGCCGCCGACGGCGGCTTCCACGGGGCGACGGCGCGCTCCCCGTGCGGCGCGGTAAGGCCACCACCGTGCCCGAAACCCAGGGGCGCCGGCGTTATCGCGTAGCCGGCGACAACGGCTGCGTGGCCTCGGCGAGGAGTGGTTGTGCCGGTACGGCGTACGGCCAGACCGACTGCCGCGAACGAACGCGTGCCCTTAATGACACGCTGCTAGGCGGCAGGGTCGCGGGGCGAGCCTGCCAAGCCTGCTCCGCCGGAGACTAGCGGGGCCCAGCCACAATCCAAAGGGAAGTCCGGGGTACAGCCGGTCCTATAGCAATAGAACAAATACAGAGTTAACACAATTCTGATAACTTCGCTAGCTCGCTCCGCTCTCCGCTGACTGAAATGCCGCTCCGGTCTCTGTGCTCTCCCTCACTTGTGTCTCGGGAGAGCAAGGTGAGGAGCCACGAATGTCCACGAAGACACCCGATCGGAGTCGAGCGATCGGAGAGCCTGAGCTTGCGCCACTGATGTTGCTCTGTGCCTTCTGTTCTCTCGAGACAAGCTATTTATACTAAATTAGCCCAATTAGCAAATAAATCAATGTATCTTACTGATATTTTAATTAACTGTTTATATTACGTGTTTAAATAATTATATGTTTTACTTGCAAAATATATTTATTAGTATCCGAGAAAATTTTTACTTTTGGTAAGTTTATTGTAACGAAAAACCCCTCTCACTGCTACTGATATCGATCACGCCCACGAAATGGGCGCCAATGCAACGAAAAACCCCCTTTCCTATTTACTAAAACGCCCTACGAACTGGGCACTAATGTAATGAAAATCTCCTCTCTCAACTCCTATTATTGATCACGAAAAACTTCCTTGCTGATCACCTGTAATATCTACAATGCACACCAATGTGCCCCCCCCTTTTACTACCCGGAGTTTTCCTGTTTACATAAATTTATCAGGGCGGGCCGTGATTTGTTCTCTACAGAACACAAGCGCCACGCCAATGCAGGGGCCAGGATCAGCTAGCTATGTGATAAAAACACCGATTACGTAACATCAAAACGAGAACTCAAAATTTCGTTTGTTTATTTTCTTTTTAACCAACAGAAACATTAATACCCTCATAAAAGAATCAATACCACACAACATCAACAAAACACGATGTCATAAAAATCACAAAAATCAATAAACATATTATACCCAAACGTTATTACGAAATAATGAGCTCAATACTGTGGCCACACCCATTACATTGCAATCCCCCCAAAATGTTTACAGTTTTGGCTTTGCAAATCATTTATTCTTCCCAAGAGCAAAGAAATCAAAGTCATTGACTTCACTGGAGTGTTGCAAAACAAAAAAATATTCCACTTCCCTTTCGTTGTTAACGTAGCAGCGACCGGGTCCACACACAGGATCTCACGCCGTCATGCGTAAGAACTCTGCTCCACTGCTGCCTGCTAGCGCCGAATTACCAGTGCCCCCCAAATTGGCACTGACCACGGCGACGATATGCAAAGACGCGCTCGAGTCTGCTGCACCTCGGCACACCTCGTTCGGCGACACCCGCTTCGATTTTTCAATGGTCGAAGTAACACCGGTTCCAAACATTAGTAGAAAAACTTTCAAAATTCACAAAACTCAAAATTATGATCGCGCGTGGCATAGCTTTATATATTACTACTAAAATAGTTCACATCACACGGCATACAGTTCCGCCACCTTGCGAATACAAGTCCGAAGGAGCAACACCTTCTCGAAATTTTATAAGTTCGCGTGTTAAAATACTATCACAAGTGACGCGGAGTACAACTCGCCACTAAGTTATTCACTCCTCTCACAGTTTATAATAGTTCACAAGTACGAGCCCAGAAGAGAACACTTCATCAAAAAATTACAAATCCAAATTTTAAAATTATTCTTGCAATAAGCGACGCGGATTCTGCCTCTCGCTACCAAGCTATTCACCCGTCTGACCCCCATTGTTGTCCTAAAGCATTTTATAGTTTTTTTTCGAACAAAACAATAGCGCCTCTACTGTCTTCTGCTTTATAACTTATAAAATAGTTTATTATTAATTTCTAACTCTTCCTGGATTGTCTTATTATATTGTAAAATTCCCAATTAAAATTTTGTATCCATTCCACTTCTTAGACATCACTTTTCTCGCTTCATTTTGTTAAAAGAATGCTTTTTCGTGCGTCTCATGCCTACAAACATCGCTCGTTTATTTCTCAATTAACTAATGTAACATAATGTTTATCTATTAATTTTCGGCCTCCTAAAATTGTGTCACCACGTTTATAATTTGGCCCGTATTCCACGGAATACTTTGGTATATGCCAAATCTCGGTAGACACACTAGTTTTCGTTTAATTTATTAATATATCCAAACTTTTCTGAAGTGACGTCACGACCATTGTTGTTTTTGTTCTTTAACATGTTAAAATCAATATCGGAATCCCAAAACTCGCAATATTATGCGTTTCTGTGACCCGATTTAGCTGAAACAAACTTTATTCTTTCTGTTCCTTATAATTTTGCGCGTTGACTAGTAACACGCAACCATTAATTCACCACGGCGTTCACATGTTCGTGTGAAATACTCGTTTTCTCTTAGATCACCTTCACTTGTTTTTTCTATATTCCGCTCTGGAAGTTTCTACATAAAGTTCTATACCCGGTTCATAAACCAATGGTCACTTCATGTTATTTTCCTATTTCATTTGTAATAGATGGCTAAACTATTACATTATTGTCTATCACTCCAAAATAAATTAAAAATAACCAGTTTTTAATTCTAAACGTAATGACTTAAGACAAAAATACTACGATAATTATATTAATCTACAATCTCTTAACAAGTTCCTACATTTTTACTTTAATTGATTGAAAATTGTGAAAGTTGGAACTTTCTAGATATGGGATAATGTAAGGAAAATCAGTTACCAGGAATGTGAAAAAGAAAATTTAAGATAGTGCATTTACAGTTTATTAATAAATTAAAATTGCCCAGAAGCATACATTGCATCTTCAACATCTTTTTTCTTTACTTCTTTTATTGACTTGACAAACCTTTTCTTCTTTGATTGACTTGGCTTTTTTTAAGCACTTTTAAAGTCTGGTTGCAATGCCATTTCACTTTTGTGGAGACAACGTTTGTCACTCATATGTTTACTTTCTTAGGAGATGTCACTTTGATTCCTGAAGCATGCTCTTTGACTCTTTCACTGGCCTCACATCCCATATTGAACTGGGACACTGCTGATGTCAGCAATTTCAATATTTTTTCTGGAATGAAATGTTTCTTTGGGGCACTTGCTCCAAACAAAACTATGCAAACTTTCATTTGCATTCTGTGTTTTCCCATATACACATTCCAGTAATTAATTTTTTTGCAAGCCTCTGATACATAGGAATTATTTTACAAATAACACTGGGAGACTACAGTTTTCATGTTGTATTTGCCATGTTTTGAAATTTCATTCCCATGAGCTCGATGGTAGAAGCACCATGAATTTTCTTCTTTAGGGCATTTAAAATGCAATGGCTTCAAGTCTGTTGGCATTGCATGGTATAAGGTGGCAAGTATTGCAGACTTCATCTTCTGCACATCTGGAATATTCTTCTGGATGGCATTGCGATAATTTGCTAAGACAAATAATTATGTCATCCTTTAAATTGACTTGCTTTTTACCAAGTGTAACACCCTTCATTTTCTATTCTTGGATTATTTTTGTAAGCCTGTTTTAAATCTTTACATCACATGTTTTATACATTCTTCTTTTCTAATAATAAAGTTGTCTCCATAGATATTTAGTTTCAGATGGTGATTGAAAGTCTTTGCATCATCATCCGACACTATTGTTGTATATCTAAAATGATGAGACAGGACCCTCTTCCACAATACCTCACTTGTAGCTACATCCATTGCATTTGAAGATCCATTAAAAATTACTAATTATGAATTTCTTTCCATTTTTTATATTCACAGCTTTTTGTCTCATAATTTGCTCTTGTTCTTTTCACAAGTGCCACAGTATTTTGACAAAACATGAGAATCAGCCACAAGACCAGTCAAGATATCCATTTCATAACGAGTCAACAATTCCCATTTCATAACGAGATGTAGTGCCTTGTTTATGCCATGTTCCATCATACAATACTAATAAATTTATAACTTCATCACTTACTGAATCTAGAACATCTATGTAAGTTTCATGTATGGCTGCATATGAAAGCCTCAAAATTTCCTCTTATTTTTGCATTATTTTTAATAAGAGAGAGAACATGAAAATTGTAAATTGAAACATTAATTCATGGTAAACCAATTACCATTGAAACTGCTCTATTGCTGAATGGCCATTACCTATTTGCAAAGAAGCATCCACAATTTTCCTATTCACTTCATGTGGTGGCCTACTACAAGATGATGTTACAGGTACACGATGGCTATTTGAAATTTTATTTAACAATTGTTCACAATTATTACACTTGTTCACAAACTGAAAAGCAAATTACATTGATTGTTGTACTTCAGTGCATACATTTGAAGATCAACAGACAGTACTCACACATATCCTTTCAGTAAATGTTCCCAAACACACTTGTGAAGTAACATGTAAGTGCAATTCTCTTCTTCGGATATTTCACTGTTCAGCAGGAAAAACATCAGTGAACTTGGAAAGAATGTTCGCACTGGCTGATGGCTTGACCGGTGAGATTTTGGCAGAATGCTTGACATTTGATACTAAAAAAGTTTCTACTTCCTCAGCACTGGCATTTGTGACTGCAATCTCCTGCAGTTTCTTCTTTACAAAAGCTGCATTTTTATTACCACTGCACTCTTTTGCACCGAAATAAATCTAACCTGAACTAGCCGACGGAAAATAAATTGAGAATGTTAAAAAACACCTACCAAATAACTATGTTATAGAAAAGTTAAAATAAAGAAACTAATGTGAATAATAGTTTGTAATTCTTCGTTTAAAACGAAAGTTCGCAACAAATCTTGTTAATGGCGTTAACGACCACTTAACATTAGAAACATTAAATTTCTGACAGATTTCGAATTAAAGATTTGCGCCATGGAAGTCCGTCGGCTCGCGCATGGACTCGCTCGACTCCACTCGGGTGTCTTCGTGTACGTTCGTGGCTCCTCATTTTGCTCTCCCGAGACACAAGTCTCGCCCTCCCCCCAGGTCGCTGCGGTATTCCTCCGCCAGCCAGCGACCCGGAACTATTTTCCGGGGTGGCGAAGCTCTGGTGCGCGCTGCATAACGCGCCCCGTTCAACGCTCGCCGCGGTATACAGCACTTACATTCCATGAAAATAATTTATTACTTTTAACCTTCAGATAATCTCTCGTAAGACCCAGTTGCAAATGACACCAGTGAAACAAGGGTCTGAATAACACACTGAAACTCAATCAGATTAAACTGATAAGTTTTGCAGGCATAAAAATCACAAACAGGAATATGAACAAATGTGATAGCAATTGAAATAGATATATTTGGGAAATTGATATGAAAAAACACTTGATGGATACTTATAAATGCTTCCTTATAAAGTTTCGTTGTCCAAAAATAGTGAGTCAGGATACAACGTAAGCATTTTTTATGAAGAAATAATAATTACAAAAGGAAATAGCTTTTATAAATGCTTTAATCATGACCATTTCTTACCATCAATCCCAAACTATAATAAGTGTTCCCAAATTACAAAGTTTTATTAAAAAAGCACAATGTAATTAAATTTTCACACGATAGGGCTAGTTCCAATTTTCATGTCTTCTTTCTAATAAAAATTTAGTTATTGCATAGCAGATCAATGTTGGACATTAGAATTACATATTCCCTGAAACTGGACAAAAATGTTTATTTATGATTTTTTTACAATAGAAATCAATGACAAAATGAACGCCAGCAGTCTTTAAAAATTGATTGTTCCAAATTGTCTATAATACCTATTATAGAAACAAAATTCTCACCTCCCAGTATGAAGTTAGCATTGTTACAAGAGATACCAATTACAGTTTGCCAATATAAACATTGTTAATCCCTAGTAATTTCTGAAAGTGACAGTATTCCGAATGTATAAAATAAGAACAATCAAAATTGTTCTGTAAATTAAAACTCAAACCATTAAAGGAAGAAAGTTTCATATTTTCTTAGACCAAGGTCAAAATCCAACTATACAATTCTAAATTTTGTTTTCTGAAGTAAGAATAATTGTGTATTTACATACTCATCTAAATAATCATGTACACTAGTAACAAATTGTCAATAAAGCTTGAATTAAAAAATTAAATTAATAATTCAATATTTGTTAAAAAAGTGAGAATCATAAGGGGACATGATGGCAGTATGAAAATAGTTTTAAAAAGTGTGTCGCTAAGGGATCTGTACTAGCAAATAAAATATGTAAATAAAATTGTTAATTGAAAGGATCAGAAATAGTGTACGCATCCCCAGTCTGCACACTCCTAACATAAAAACTAATTCTTACAATGTAGAGTCCATGAAATTTGCATGCCTGTCACAATTGAAACTTTACAATAAAAAAATAGAAACCACACACATTGAGAAAAATTTACTTAATACATCTTCAAATATTTTTTTTATATTTTGATGTAAGCTTTCAAATTAAATTGGGTATAACGTTAATTTTTTTTAACTTTTGTAATTTTTATGTTCTTGCTTAATTTAACTAATATTGTAAACACTAATTTGGCTTCTTCTTCGCAACTAATTTTGTAGTTTGTTACATTTTATGAGGGAAATAGAATCTCAAATGTTGTAAACCCTTCATTGAACAAAATAAAAAATTAATTTGTATTTTTTAAAATATGGTTGTCCTACATAAAGAAGGGACTGAAAAATATTAGAAAATATAATTTCAATAGTGACAACCAAATCAAAACTTGTTTCTTGTCCTAAAACATTGTTTAAATGTTCTGTCTTCAAGAAGCGCTATCACACTGTACTGCCTCATATTTTGAAAAAGATTTTTTGACATCATGTGTTGGGCACACATTTGTATTTTAACAAGTTTATTCTAACTACATAAACACAACTAAAAGCCCCAAAATTCTGGAATACACAAAATATGCATTACATGTAAAACGTTTTCTATCTTAGACTTAATATTTTGCTCTAGGGCATATTTCAAGTGTCTGAGAGATATCAGCAACAAAAAATATGCAATTATATGAGCGTTCGTAGCTTTACAAATAACAAGTATGTACAGAATGTATAGATACAATTCTAAACCTGAGAAATTCTAAGCCTGTTCATTTTGTTTAAAAATTGGCTAATTTTGTCTAGGAATGTAAGGTTTGTATTATATATTTCAGTTAAGACACAACTTCATTTGAACGTGTTCTATTTATTACTCCACTAGGCAACAACAACATTCCTTTGTTATCCCTCATTGGTAACAGGAACTCTTTGAGCTTGGAACATTTACATACATAACATTTCCTCCCTTTTCTAGCTTAATACATAATCTCTTAAATAAGTTGGTTTTCTAATCTTCTCTCTCGGTCTCAAAACCGGAGTCATGACTTCAGCCGCGCGAGGACTCTCCGATGAAGTACTTGAAGAAGGCGGAGCAGCCCCTGCATCAGAAACAGACACATAAGTCGAGTCACGAGCAATATTTTGAGACACACAAGTCGAATCACGAGCAATATTTTGACTCTTCCTTTCTTTCTCCTGATATCTTCTTCTTTAGTGGTCCACATGCCTTTTAACAATTGTTCCGTTCTGTAATTTAATATTATAAGAAACAGGTTCTACAATCTCGTAAATTACCCCTTCTCCCCGTTTTGGTCCCGAAGAGTTAAATTTTTTAAATAAACTAAATCGCATAGTTCAAATGTTCTTAGTTTCTGAATCGGGTTTTTTATTATTTCTTCTTTTTCTCTCCAAGCATATGGATGCATTTTATCAAACACAGATCGTAATTTTCTTCCCATTAGAAGTTCAGCCGGTGATTTTCCAGTTCCCGCGTATATTGTAGTATGCTGTCTAAAAAGCATTCTTTGTAACTGAACTTCAGTATCACCATCTTCTAGTTTTGCTAAAATTTTCTTGAAGGTTTGTACCATGCGTTCCGCTTGGCCATTACTAGATGGATGATAAGGAGATATTGTAGAGAATTTGATTAAATTTCTATTGTAGAATTCACGGAGTTCTTTAGATGTGAATGCACGACCGTTATCTGATATCACTAGATCTGGGATTCCCATTCTAGCAAAAATTCTTCTTAAAGTTTTGATGACTTCATTGGATGTCATAGCTTTCATTAATTCAACTTCCAACCATTTTGACATTGCATCAACCACTATCAAAAAGTTTTATCTTTAAATGGCCCTGCAAAATCAACATGTAAAGTTGACCATGGATTCTGAGATTTTGTAAACGTCTGATTAGTAGCTTTCGGAGGACTATTAGAACTCATTTGACATTTGTTGCAATGATTTACACAGTCTTCTATATCTTTATCAATGTTTGGCCACCAAACATAACTTCGGGCACACGACTTCATTGCCACTATTCCTGGATGATTGGCATGTAATACACCCAAAACTGTTTTTCGCGTCACTTCAGGTGCTATTACACGATTTCCCCACAGTAGACAATCTTTATGCACAGAAATTTCTGTTTTCTTTCGCTGGTATGGTTTGAATTCTTCAGAAAGTTCAGTGTTTGGCCATTGATGCCACGTCCAGTATCGTACCTTCGATTAAATTGTCTTTGGATGTTTCTTTACAAATTTCTTCTACTGAGAGAGGTCTGTTGTTAGATTCCAGTAAAAGAATATCCCCAGGAGGTACTTTCTCACCTTTATTACCCGATAAAGGTAATCGGCTATGACAGTCAGCATTTGAATTTTCTTTTCCTTTCTTATAATGTAATGTATAATGTAACACCCCGTACACTCTCATCGAGTTCGGCGGGATGGACCTGAGGGCGTGACCCGACTCACCTGTAGATTTCTGTCGGCGCTCATATGTTGCCTCATACGCCCGGCTGAAAGTTGGGTAGGACGCATGCGTGACTGGCATTTTCATGCATTAGGCATTGAAATATTTTTTCTGACTTTCTGAATTTAATTAAAGGAATTAATTAACGGGGTGAAGCCTCCTACAATTAATTACAATATCTTAACCTAACTTACAACCAACTTAGCTTAAAGTCCGACCCTTCCGGGTCATTGTCCGGGCGTTCCGCCTCTCAGGCGCGGCATCGGCCCGTGAGTCGGGTCGGCGGAAAACAGCAGCGATGTAGGGCCGCTGCGCGGGGGGGCTGGCGGGTCGGCCGGGCGGCCGGCGACGGGTTCCTGCGGGCGGTGGCGGCGGCGGCAGCGGCGACAACGACCGCGTCCTTTAACGGCGGCCGGCTCTCAGACCAAGTCTGGGCACTCCGTCTGTTCGGGCCCCACACTCGTACTGCGTTCCGGCTCTCCCTTCAGGCGACACATGAGCGAAGTGACGGCGATGCGTTGCCGGCGGCGGTCTGGCGTGGCCTCTCTCCCACCGGAAAGCTCAACTTCTCGCTGGCGCCGTCAACATCAGAATGGCCGAACCTCTCACTGTCGTCGCCCTCATGAGAATGGCCGAACCTCACCCACGCAACTACCTCCCTCGATCGCGAGATTACGTGTCTCGCCCCCGCCTAGTTCTTGTCTATTGGCGCAGCCGAATCGCGCGATGCGTGCCGGCCAATTGCGGTGATGGCAGCGACGGTTGAAAATCGTCTTCGAGGGGGCGGTCTGCGTCATTGCAATTTCCCAGAAGGCGCGGGGTGTGCGCTGACACGGCGCTCCGTCGGCGGCGGCGGAAATCCCCAGGGCGACGAGCGGTTTCTTGAACAAAGGAGACCGCGCCCAGCGGCGGCCGGCTTGCACCCTCGCGCCGCTCAGGTAGCGAAAAGTGCGCGTTCGCTGTCTGGACATCAAGTTTTTCCAGTACTCACCAGTTAAATAAAATATTACTTTCGCACACGGCCGAAATCGTTACGTGCGCGGGCCGTCCCATTACAATAATTATAAGCACTTAAAGTCAAACACCAACGCAACATTCTCGGTGACAATATTGTCGGGTCCAAACTTTTTGAGTTTGGAACATTTAGATATATAACAGTTTGAGAAATTATGCTTTTTAACATGGATTTGTTCAACACTTTAGCTGATTTTTTTTTTCATTAGCACAATGATACAAGGTCTTTCAACAATATTCTAAAAATTCTTATACTGAAAATTGAAAATAAGTTAATTAATTATTTGGGATGTCAGGTTATACACCTGAAGTATTTTAATTATTAATAATTTAAAAATGATGGGGAACGGATATGACTAAATGTAATTGAATAATTTTTGCCTTGCCACGTGGAACAAGTTTTAGATATAGTGATTATAAGATTGTCACAATTGGTACGAAGAAATGAAGCGATTATCAAATATCTGATATTACTGATTTGATGCAAGTATGAAAAGAGCAAAAATAAATCCCACAACATTTGAAAACTAGAAATTAACCTATCCTATAAAGAAGGACTTGAGTAATTGATTCTTAAATATACTATTGTACACGGAAACCACTTCCCTCTATTCGCAAGAGGACGCTATTAATTTATATTTAAAGATGAAAATAAACAAATAAAATTAAAATCAATAAGTTAATTGATTAATTTTGATTCAAAGAGATGATATCAATTAGTGAATTTTTTAAGAGACAATTACCAACAATGCATGCAATCTTCAGAATTACAAGAATACTTTTGCTACTAGAATTACAAGAATACTAATAGCTAGACCCCAACACAATTCATTCGGTTCACTCACTTACCTGCCATCTCGTATACAGAGGCTTGTAGTCAAGCTTCACTTTGTATAATCTTTAAGATTCATAGATACTATTTGAAACCAACAATAAAAAAGCATGGACAATGGGCAGTATATTAGTTTAGATTTTACTTACATGCATTTGAAATCTTGAAAAGGTATCATTTTCTCATTTGACAATATAAATTTAAGCAATAAAATAATACGGAACTCATCATGATTACTCAAAACACTACATTAATTTATTAAAGGAAACAGAAGGGACAATGGAATTTAATATCTCTGAAGACCATTAGTTTGCTTGCAGTTCCATAATTTTCTTCAGTTATAAAATAAAATGGTAGCGATTTTCTTAATTAAATTGCTGAACCATAGTAAAGATAAATATTTGGTGCATCAAAGCATTCCAATACATGACGGTGCAAATAAATCAGGTTGTCAACTTTTTTCACTTATGTACACTACATTTCAATATGAATGCTGGTATGTAACACATCACGGAAGAAAAATAACACTGCAAGTATTCAAAAGCACAGCACCACAGGATGACACCATAAGCTGACATCAAATAGGGCCTATTGAGGTTTTCAGGTCTGTGATATCCCATTCAGAATCACATACATGTTAACTAGATTGTTTAAAAAAGCTGCCTTCATTTACTCATCCTTCAATAAACACACATTCAATGACATCAAGTTGCACATCATTTTGCAGTGCCCATTGTATAAACGTTCTGCGTGTGTATCGTCTTTTCTGGTCTTCACAACTTCTCTGACACATTTCAACACTTTTTTATAAACATATATACTGCGTATTTTCATCAACAACGAAATACCATGATCAACATAACCAAGTTTCGACAGAATTTTAGAGATTCGAAAATTTACTTCTTATAAAGATGCGGCACAATTGCTAACTACTCTCACAACAGAATACACTCATTTTCCAAATCAAGTACTGGATTCCCCTCCACATACACACATCTTCGTGTACCGCCAAACGATAAACCTGCAATGAATCATAAATTATACGTTAAAAATACTTGTTACTCGATTAGAGTAATGTGGCCGTAACCTCACATGAAAAATGTTTCACTTACCATTGAGTGACAATGAGCATTCTCTTGGAATCTATTCAGCAGATACTCATCTTAATATTTCGTCTTTTGGAAACCTAAAACATGTGAACACTATCTCCAGAAGCATTATTAATCACACTCTGAAACTCGTCCGTCTATCCAGCTGTCAAATGCTCGGGCCGCGCTGGTCTACCGCCAAAGGTTGGTCAGCTCAACCTCACTAAATAAATTATGTACCATCCCGAAGCGTTGAGCAGGCATTGAGAACCCTGTTTTTGTGGGAACCAATTGGAACGTTATACGAATTCAACTGATGGTTATAAGGTTCGCGTATTTCCCAACCTTCGTCGGTTGGTTAGCTTGGCAATCAACTACCAGCACGTCATCTATGACGATTATTGCCACAATGTATAAATCGATCGTCACAACTGGAAGACACCTAACCATGGGTTTTGTAGTTGAGAGTCAATCGCCCTTTTTTTCAGTGCGTTATTTCATTTGTCGGGGATAAATCGGGAACGCGTGTAACCTCTAGGTTATATGGAGCCTAAGGAGGGTAAACGACAAAACGATTTCCTCTTACACTTAGAACTTTAGGTTCAGGATATGTTAGTAATAACAATAATGATAGGAATAAAATATCAGCAATAGGTAGTTTGGCGGTGCCTGTAGCCGAATACAGTTTTGGACTAATGGATGGACTGGGCAGGAAATTCGCATCATGGATCGAAAAAACAGAAAACTGCTTACAATGCATCATGTTGCCCACCCCCGAGCTGATGTACATAGACTTTGTGGGCCGTATTCATAGTCGTCACTTATAGAATAAGAAAATACTTAAGCTATAAGAAGTTACTTTTGATAAGGAAATACTTATGCACATTTGGTATTCATAGACGATACTTAACATAAGTACAACGCTAGCAGCGTCTTGTGTGGCAACAGCGCATTGGGTGGTTCACAGCCACTTGAATCCTGCCTGAAACGTCCCATCAAGCTGGCCGTGAACTATTCTTATGGATGCATCCGTAGGCATCCGTGTGGTAACCTAACCTACACAGTTACTTAATAGTGGTAGTAACTTAAACAATGTCTTGTGGGAACAACAATGTGGGAAATCGGTAAACCTCAGTTAATTGTAGCTGATTTTTTGCCACCAACGTTGTCCAAAACACGTCCTTTCATCCGGGTAAAACGCTACCTTTTCTAAATATACTTGATCATTGTGCATTTCCGGAGGGTTGTACATATCACTTAAATATAGTTGCTACGAAGAACAATGCAGTAATAAACATTTTTATAATGTTCAAAATCGTAGTCCATTTCAATTTCTTTCACATTACGACTATTTTCAACCACCAAGAGACGATTCACTTAGAGCTATAAGTGGAAGCTGGACCTTCCTTATAGCTATAAGAAGTTTTCTTATGCAAGCGGATAAGATGCCACTATGAACTGAAAAACGTTATAAGGAACTCCTTAAGGTTTTCCTTATTATAAGTGACGACTATGAATACGGCCCTGTGTCACGTAAGGAAGGAGGAAGAGGCCTGAGACAAATTGAAGCCTCCTGGCACAATGCAATAACCGGGATGGGAAAGTATGTAGTCAGCCATCAAGATGAGCCACTAATGAGGCAGGTCACGAAATCTGACCGAAGAATGGGAAACAGAGGCATTGTTAGTGTAGCAAGAAGCATTGCGAACAAGACTATGCAAGACACTCAGAATCACAGACACTGTACTTCTAATGCTACTTAACATGAAATTTGAGACACAGAAAATGTTAAGGAAATCGTGGAGAGACAAACCACTCCACGAACAATATTTGAAACGAATGGACAAGGTGCAAATCAATAAAGATCAGTCATTAATGTGACATGACGGGAAGAATGAAGCCAGAATAGGAAGCAGTTCTAATTGCTGCTCAAAATCAGGCGTCGAAAACACATTACGATAAAGCGATTCTCAAAATTTCCAAGATGATAAATGCCGCATTTGCCAGGAGCAAGTAGAAACCATTGATCATATTGTCTCAGCTTGTCCAATCCTAGCAAAGACCGAATACTTGAAAAGACACGACAGGGTGTGTAGCTACCTTCACTGGCAGATCTGTACCCCCCTCGAAGTTCCAAACACATGCTCCAAGTGGTACGAATACTCACCGAAACCGGTGACGTCTGTTGGTCGTACAATTTCGTACACAATCCAACAAATTCAAACAGATCGCACGATAGCGGCAAACAAACCGGATATAGTCATCCGAGATTTGGAGAACAAATCGTGTTTACTTGTCGATGTTGCTGTACCTTGCGATCAAAACGTCGTTACCAAGGAGGCAGAGAAACGTCTTAAATACAAGAGTTTGGAAATTGAGATCAGCCGAATATGGGGGCGTAAAAGCACAGGTCGTCCCGATAGTTATCGGAGCTCTGGGATTTGTTCCGCAAAATTTGTGTAAGAACTTGTCTAAACCCCAGGTAATTCAAAAGTCTGGGAAGTGCAAGAAAATCGTTTTATTTGGAACAGCCCACATTTTGCGTACAATATTGTAGAGGCACTGATAGTCACCGAATCTGCTCCTTAGGTAGCTGGTTGCAACCTGGAGTAGATTTTATATTCAGCCGACTCATAGCATCTTTAGTCGTGATGTAGTGGAAAAATAATAATAATAATAATAATAATAATAATAATAATAATAATAATAATAATAATAATAGTAATAATGTCTTTATTTCTGGCGAAGCTGAGGCTATAAGGCCTGCTTTTCCGCCTAACGAGTGGGGGAATTACAGGAGAAGTACTTTTAAATTGCGTGTTAAATGGTATTTTTAGGGCAGTTGTTGACCTGATCAACTTTTCCTTTTGCATTGCTGGACTATTAAAAGACTATTGGGCTAATTAACCTTACTCTATATTTTCTGAATGGTACCTTTTAGCTGTGTATTGCTGATAAATTATCACTTCGGAAGAGATTGAAAATATTTCCCCGACCGTAAAAGGTTGATTTCGTTTGCAGATGGACTAAGTGAAGCGTTCGCTCCCTGGGGATTAAATATTATCTCCCTTGTGTGCACACCGATGAAAACAAACTACTCACATGAGCAAAAATGTATGTATTTGAACACAACACGAAACACAAGTGATTTGTACTTCATAGCTTTCTCACCGGAATTCGCCAGCAAGACATTCTCACTTTTACTTAATATTCCTTTATTTTTACACCTATCTTTAAATTTGTTGCAAACATTTTCTTAGATATTTTGGCATTAAATTTCCAATAGCTTTTTTAGTAGTGTCAGATATGCATTTAGGTTTAGTCATACCCTGCATTATTTGAACCTTTGCCTCGGAATTGTTTGACAGTTTCCTTGGTAACAAACAGTATTCATGTAACACAAATTTTAAGTTACATAACGTAATATTTTACATTCATTTTATGAAACTATTATGGTCGGGAAAAAATGGCATATATACCTCGAGAGAGAAATTATTTGTACTATTAAATAGTATATACACTGCGATAGAATTGCAGCCTCGGGCTACAATTACACCTTTGGAAAAATAAAGCATTTCCCTCCCTTGATGTATAATCTATTATTTTAGAAACAAATTTGTTGATCTCTTCGTAAACTGTCAAACACATATGTAGAAAAGTAAACTTATTTATGAATACTGATGGACAAGTTCTATGAATTATTCTGTTCGTAATAATTGTATATAATTGAAACCTTCACTTATAAGATTAAGATAAAATCTGAGTGAGAGAAAATATTGTTTTGATCTTAAAAACATCGTTGAGAATCTTTTGGCGTTGTAAAGTGCCTCATGTCCAGTTGTATAGCTTCTTTCTAACAAAAGAATAAAAGTAGTGGAACCCTTGTCAGAAACCATCATGTAATAGTGAAAACTGTCTTATAACGACAAAGCAGATTTCATTCTGAGTGTTATGTAAACATCATACTTTTTATTTTTTAATGCAGTGCACATGCGTCACTTTGCAGTAGTGTGATAGCCAAAGAACTAAGTTTCGATTAAATTAAGAAGGTGATTGACATTTGTGAGTGGAGGGGAGCGACGTTGCCAGGTCCCAAACCACTGAGCACGTGTTACCGGGACACGAAAACAAACACTTCAAAAAATACGTGTAAAAGTGTAAAAAATACGACAAAAGCCCAACCTCAACGCAACTCATCACAACACACTACACATTGCGCGTGCAGCACAGGCAGAAACGCGGGCTGCGCGGCGGCAGGAAGTCGCTGTGCGATGCTCAAATGTTCCCCATGTTCGCAGTAGCAACTGAGCGACCTGACACGTCACGTTTTGTTTTCTCTGGTTGGCAGCTGCCATGGAAACGGGAGAGGCGTCCTGACGTCACACAGAACTGTCAATCACCTTCTTAATTTAATCGGACCTTACCAAGTACGGGTATGTAATGTTGTAAGGAGACATCTCAAGGTTTCTTCTGAATCACTGGGCTTTGTTAACGTATGTAAGTAGTATTGACAAATTCTGGTATAGTTCGTTTTAGTTGTTTTTACAATATAAGTGAATACGTCTTGTATAAGTAAAGATATTTGTGTGTATATAATCACTTTATTTCTTTGCTAACTTGACAACATTTTTACACGCATTGAAACTAGCTCTCTGTATTTTCTCTCATCTGATTCTCTTTATTATTTTTTGTATTCTGTAATTTGTCAGATGTAATTCCGTTTATGATGTTCTATTATTGTTTTGTCTGAAATAAATATCAATGAAGAGAATTGTATTTCATTTATTATTAATTAGTACCTTTCCTGAACGGACATTTTAGTATATAAATAATATCATTGATTTTGCAAATCAACAAATGTATTGAATGCATCCATTGTAATTCGTTTATTTTTCTTTTGATACACCTCAATATTTTTGACAAACATTTAAGTTTTTATTAATCTCACAACTTTAAATACAGCGTTTCACATTTTATTGGCATTACTCACACTTACTGGCAATATTCACGTTACATTTCATTGTGTACATGTGTTGCGAATTGGAGTTTGAATCATGTTAATGAATGGTGAGTGTGTGGCCTCCATTGTAAGATTTCATTCAACTTATCTCCAAATTTTACTTTCCATATACGTACGTATATACGAAGTACATACGTACGGAATTCTGCGCGAAAAAAACGGCGGATTTTCGGTAGAAAAAATTTCATTCTCTGGTCCTAGTAGAGAAAAAGTGAAAAAATCCAGTTGCTAAATTAAGAAAAAAAATCCCCTAACACCTAGTGCAGCCAGAATTTCTGTCTTAGTCGTGAGGTATCATTTATGATACCTTCGCCTTTTTTCTACGCTATCCTAATCCGCAGAGAGCTTATGACCGTGGTATCATATACTACAGAACGTTCAAAAAGTATCTCCGCAGTGCCTGTCTCCCCACTCCACCATGTTTTATGAGGAAATGGCAACAACGCGGGCTGAATCAGCGACGGCGCCTTCCGCTAGTCCGTTACGCAACAGCAACAAAGAAGCGTGATGTGAAACATGAAATGCAGTGAAAAAATCAGCTCTATTAAAATAAAAGGCGTTTGAAATAAACAGTATATTTTTTACTTTTCATAATTATTTTATTACATCATGTGTTGAAAATATTTACAAGAATTTTGAAAGAAAGACGTTACCCTTTTACATTTATCATCGGAAACTCTTTCTAAAGTTTCTTGCGATATGGACATTACATACAAAGATATTGAGTCTTAATTTCTCAATGGTCATGGGACAAGTTTTGTAGACATTTCGTTTAGCTGCTCCCCAGAAAAGAAATCAGGTGTGTGATCTGGTGACCTTGGTGGCCATAGCCCTTTCGAAATTATGCAGTTTCTGGGAATTTCGTCACAAAAAAATTTGTTTCACATCATCCCTGTACTTATTATTTACTCGAAATATGTTTCACCAAAAATACACGTTCTTCCAGTGTCAGCATTCTAACTTTTATAATGGACTCACAACAAACAACTTGTACGTAGTCATACTGAATGCAGAGAGATAATATCTGAAGAATACGATGAGGTATTTTTATTTCAACTGCTGCTTGCGACCAGCGAGCGCGGTTCTGAGAACACCATTCGAACGCCGTCGCGCTGGAGGAGCCCCGCGATGTTGCCGTTTCCCCGTGAAGGATGGTGGGGTGGAGGACTTTTTGAACGCTCTGGAAAAGGGTTGTCACTTCTCGGCGCTATTTTTTTCCCGTTCATTTTGGTATCAGTAGATGGCAGCACTACACGAACGCTTGCGTTTTCTCGGCGTCAAGCATGTCTCATTTGAATACAAGGAATTACCACTTATTTCATGGAATTTGCGTGTTTTTATGATCGGAATTAATGTGATTCAGATAACGAAGATACGCCCACGATGTACGAAAGGTGCATTGGCGAAAATTCAGAGAGAGGACCCTATGGAAAACGGATCATGGAACAGCTTTCAACAACACCAGTAGTGGAAGATGGCAATACAGAAATTAATGACCAGAAAATTTCTATTTGAAAAATATATGAGGGAGTATTGCACCGAACGAAAAAAGGGTACACAGTTTCAAATCTGGATTCCGGAAGCGCATAGGCGGAACTTGCTTCAATCGACACTAGCATTTCGGTCACTTCGATTATAATAAGATCGAAACCATATTATCACCAACTTGCCTTTTTACTCTCAGATCGGGTGACACGAGCGAACTGTCTTCACTCGATAAGTAAGTGGCGTCGATGGATGTCATCTTTGTTTTCCTGCAGCAGGTAGCCTGCTCCTACCGTAATGTAAGGGTCGAGTTCTATTTACGATACCAAAATAAGAGAAACAGGTGCAAAGTGAATTTGACTATGAGAGTATATTCCTTGTATTAAATAAAATAAACTTAGTGGGATTAACAATATATGAAGTTTTACCTACTTATTGCATGAACATTTCAAAATAACATACAATACATGTATGTTACTTTACAACGCATTGCCAGATGACATAAAACAATTAAAGTCGGTACACAAATTTAAGTTTAAAGTAAAATCTTTTCTGCTGCTAAACTGTTTCTATACAATTAGATACTATACTGATCGTGAAAAAGAAAAATAATGTTTATTGTAACAAAACAAAGATATAAAATGAATTAGTTTACGTTTACATTGTATACATTAAAAAAAAATATTTAATACGCCTGTAACAAGTAATGTACTTCAGCTTCGGGTCAATGACCCCCATCTCGATCAGGTTTTTGTCCAGTTTCCCTGATCCATTGAGCAAATGCTGAGATGGCCCCTTGTTTTGCTTATGGACGTAAAAATGTAGCTTCACTGTGCGCACGGT
>JAHLJT010004567.1:221114345-221217170 GCA_031308135.1 Acheta domesticus
TTACTGAGTTAGTAGATTCTTGGCTGTTCAGGTAACATCCTCGGCATAGTTGCCAATGTTTCAATAGTTATACTGCAAACTTCTTGAGAGAAATACAATATGCCTGGGATATGGCGTTTCTTGGACAACTAAGAATCTATTGACTATATGACCTTGGTAACCTTTGTTATCATATTACTGAGTTGTTTATGCAAATAAGTCATTGGAGTGGATCGAAATGATTTCTGTAATTAATTTCTTGGATATAAAATTTAGTATATGGAAGATGGTAATATAGAATATAGAAATGGTGCAAAACACCATACACAGAAGACACTTTTACACAAAGATGGTACTTTATTTTGATAACCAAGAAAAGTAGAGATAAAGCAAATGATTCATTATTATTATTATTATTATTATTATTATTATTATTATTATTATTATTATTAAGCGAGTTGTTTACAGTTCTAATGACTGTTTCTTGCACTCTACACACCAATGTTTTTTATTCTGCCAGGCATCTTCCTCTATTCTTCTGCTCTTCATTGCCGAATTGATGACAGACTTCCAAGATTTCCTTGGTCTTCCTCGTTTTCTTCTTTCGAAAGGGATCCACTCAAAGACAATTTTTGGCATTCTGTCAGCATGCATTTTCATTAGATGGCCATACCATTGGAGTTGTTTGGATTCTACATTTTCAATCACTTGTCTCTCTATCTGCATTATCTGTCTAATCTCTTGGTTTGGTATTCTATCATACAGGGTATACTGACAACATTGTCTCCAAAAATTCATTTCCATAGCCTTCAACTGAGAGTTTATTGCATCCTTTTTAACCTAAATTTCTGATCAATAAGTAACACAACTTTCCACCATTGCCTTGTGTATTTGTCTTTTGGTTTGCTTTCTAATATTCTTGTTCAATAATATATGATGAATCTACTAGTAATTGCCCTTCCTTTGCTTATTTTTTTTATAATGTCATTGTCATCAGATCCATCTGCACTAAGAATCGCTCCCAAGATATTTAAATTCCTTTACTACTTAAAATATACCTATTTCTGTTTCTAGATCATTCCCAGATTTCCCTATAACCATGTATCTTGACTTATCGTTATTTATTTCAAGCCCCCCATTTTTTATGTTTCTATTAATTTCTTTAACATGTATTTAATATCATCCTGATCTTCAGCCAAAATTACTTGGTCATCAGCAAAAAAGAGATTGTAAATCTTCTCGTTTCTGACAGTCACTCCCATATTTCTACATTTCCTGGACTATTCCCTTAGTTTCACCTATAAAAATCTTAAACAAAGTTGGTGAAAGAAGACATCCTTGTCTGAGACCCTTATTTACTATATAACCTTCTGATATTTCATTTTTAATCTTAACATGGCTCATACTGTTTTCATAGAGACTCTTTATTTCATTTATCATGGCAGGATTGACCTTTACGTTTGTTAGGATTTCCCACATTTTATTTATCGGAACACTATCATAAGCCTTTCTTAAATCAATAAAAGTTAAGTGTAATTCTCTGTTTATTGAGATTTTCTTTTCGATAAGTTGTTTAATAGAGAATATATTATCACTACAAGATCTTAATTATAAATAAATAAATAAATCTTCCTACCCTAAAACCACTTTGTTCCTCAATTTCATTGACCTCCATTTCCAGTCTTGGAGTCAAAATCCATCCATACAGTCTACCCCATGTAGCTATTACACTGATTCCTTGATAGTTTGAACAGTCATTCCTGTTTCTCTTTTAATGAATGGAACTAATCCATGCACTCTTCCATTCTTCGGGCACCCAATCAGTTGAAATACATCTGTTAAATAACATTGTCGCATAATCTAAAACAAGGCTTGGTGCATATTTTAATAGCTCAATGGGGAAACCACCAGGACCGGTTGACTTATTCCCCATTGATTCTACATTTCTAGCATAACTAACATGACAGAATTGAGCAACTTACAATAGTGTTCCTTCCATTTTTGCAGACTAATGTGATTCAGAATTCTGTTTTCATTTCAATTTTTATTTAGTTTTGAAATAGTTTTCCAGGCTTCTCTTGATCGTGATCTTCCTATGTATCTATCTATTTCACTTCAAGCTTGGTTCCAATATTCATCCTTTGCTTTACACACTTGCTTTTTGATGAAGTTTACTTGTTTCATGTAAGCATTTCTATTCCAGAGGATTATGGATCAACAACCATCTTTTATACAACAATTCCTTTTCTTTCACCATTGGTTCCAGATTTTCGTTCCACCAATATTTATTACACTTTTCCTTTTCAAGATTTCTCTCTCCTACTGCTTGAATAGCTGCTTGATGTAATCTTCCTTTCAAATTCTCATATATGCTATCTACATCTAAATTTGAATCAATTTCTTGCATTTGGGACAGTCTCAATTTGTACAAGAATATTGTTGATTTATTATTAAAACTCTCTAAATTATATTTTCCCCTTCAATATTTTTTCCTAAGCAAATTCTAGGAATGATATGCACTTGAGCCCTTACCAGAAAGGGATTTGAACCACATGTAACCCCTCTTTGTACACTTACATTGTAGACTTTCATGGGCACATCTATTGGAATGATAATATAATCAATTACTGATTTTAAATCCTTTTTTGCTTGGAACCATGTGTATTTATGAATATCTTTATAATTAAAGAATCCATTCATAATTCTCATTGAGAATTGTTTACACATTTCTTTCAACCTTCCATTTTCATTAACAACTTTTTCTCCATATCTACCCACTGATTTCCCATCATTTTTCCAAAACGTGCATTAAAATCCCCTAAAAGCATTATAATATCATCTTTCCTTATTTTCTCTACAACTTCCATCAATTTCTCAAAGAATTCATCTTTTACTTTAACTTCAGTGTCATCATTTGGAGCATATACTCCGATAATCGAGAGAGTGCAACCTACAAACTTCATTTTTAGTAAAGCAATTTTCTTGTTAACTGTCTCAAATTTGGTAATCTTGTTGCTATGTTTTTGATGTACTGCAATCGATATCCTTGATTTTGCTCTTTTTTCTTTATCCACCCTACTATAAAAATTCAAGTAATCCCATTTCCTTTTTTCTTTGTTTCTGACAGTGCCACTATATCCATTTTCATTTTCTTCAGCTCTTCGAAGACTATTTTATCTTTGGTAGAGATCCCTTATATATTTCAGCATCCATTATTAAGTATTAAGTTACAATTATTGTAACTCCACTAGATGGTGCTTCAGTTAAATGCTATTCCCGGCTAGTACCAAGCTATTGTTATAAAAATATTGTTTTATTTACAGACAGTTTGAATAATTTTTATTTTATTTTTGTAAACTATTCAGAGATAGTAGATGCATCATAATAAAATGTATTTGTGGTAAATTTTCTTTTTATAGTACTGAGTGCTGATGAGTTAGGTTCCTAATGAAAATTAGATCCTACTTGTGGTGTTTTAAATTTTTTTCATCATTCTATTATATACTGGTATTTTTCTATTTATCATTCTATTATATATTATATATCTATTTTTTAATCAGTTTTTAGTCTTCCTGTACTTTAATAATACTATTAATGTATGAACTGATATTTTTATGTATTGTTATTTTTATCACATAGGAGAAGAGAAATCGCTTCCAAGTTCTTGTCTTCAGAATTTTCTGAAGAAGATCTTCAGAAACTCACCTGTCTTCTTGAAAAATTTAAAGAAAAATGGGGATAAGAATTTCAAAAACTTCATATATTACTTAAAATTGTTTCAAGATTCAAGATGACATGAATGCTGTTTAACTAAATAAAATGTACATTCATTATATTTTATTCCTATAATGTTCAGATAAAAATGTACTAATTAGGGTAGTACTGTTTTTAAAAACATCCATTCTAGTATTAATGTTTTTCTTTGAGTATCAATCACAAACAATTTTGCTGTATTTGTAATGTTCCCTTTAATCTTTCCATCATTTTGCAATGTTAATGTAAGAATGATTAAAACTTGTTATGACAGATTTTTATTGTTTATTTTATTCCAAAGATGAACATGATATTTTAATAATTCTGGTGTATGTAAATGTAGTTATTGTGAGTGTAACAATGTCACATATTTCTAGTTGCCTTACGAGAAAGGACAATACTTATGAACAAGCCACTGTATGGGTGCATTTAAAATGTAAATCTGAAAGTATCAGACTAATATTGAACAATCAAACAATTTATGAATGCAAAAACTGGTGTTTGTAACTTCAGGCAACAATCATCCTTTACACCTATTTGTGGTTACAATAACAATAATTCCATGTCATGAAATATTTATGTAATAGAATAATTTATAAAATAGAAAATATTAATCAAATGGAAACTTCCAAAATTTTCTCTAAAGAAGGAAGATTTTTTCAATTGTGAAAACTATTATATGGAACCTTACAGTGGCGGCTCGTGCTTAGGTCTCACGGTTGTGTAACCCCCAGATAATCGAATAAAATCTCATAATACTTTAAGGATGTACATTTTCCTTTTAATGATAGTCAGTATTCAAGATATTGAAATAATATGTATATGAAATCGTATTGAAACCAAAGAGCGTCCAACCGGCGCTCCCTCCGGTGCCTGGTGCCTTTCCACGAATTGTACTACGCTCTTGGATCTTGCCTTTGTTAACTGGGTTTACTGCATTTACTCTTTCGCCCTTCGATTTAACACGCGAAGCATGTGCCTTTAGGTTGGGCCAAAGCCCTCTGTATGGAACAGAGGGCCTTGGCCCAACCTAAAGGTATATATCCAGAGGGCCTTGGTTAGGCACCCAAAGTGGCGCTGACTAGAGCTGCTTGGCGACGGAGGGAGTCTCAGGAGAATCCCAATATTCAGTCTTCATCTGACTCGCTGCAACGTAATTTTATGAATTTCGCTTGTTATTGGCAGTACACAAGTTCAGTCAATACTTGCCGGTATTTCATTAATTATTTATCTCTGGCGAAATTATTTTCATTCGTTGTTAGTTTATTTTTTATCAAAAACGTTCGTTTGAAGAGTGCAGTTTATTTTGTGTTAAGTTTGCTGTTATGGAAGAAATCCTCCTTCTGTCTCTTCTTACGCATGCAATTCTCTTTTCCCGAGGCGACAGTCGCTGGACAGTCGTTTCCCGGTCGTTTCAGCACCTTCTTTTGTGTGTAGTGAGTACAAAAAGTGTGTGATGGATATTTTATACTTGGGTTTTTCGTTCTTGGCGCACCAAGGTCACGGAGGAAAAATGGAGAGGGAAGGCTTACTCGAATAGGGAGCTTTTACATCACAACATAGTAGTGAGGGAGGTAGAAGCCCCCTATTGGAGAAAGCCTCCCCTCTCCATTTTTCGTCCGTGACCGTGGTGGACCAAGAACGAAAAACCCAAGTATAATATTTTAAATGTTGTTTTTGTTGCTGTTGCTGCCGGTAAACGACGTACGTAAAGCTGACAGTTTTCTGCATGAGTATTTTTTTTTTCTGACAATGAATACAATATAAAATTTACTGAAAATTCCTTTCGTTTCACGCGCTATTGAGTATTTCTAAATTCAATAATTTTATTTCGTTATCATCAGTAGTAGCAGCAATAACAGCAACGAAGATTATGAAATGAATAGTGTTAAACGAGTCCAAACAAGTCTTTGTTGCGGACTGCGATCACCGTACTGCATAAGTGCATGCGGAGTGCGATCACCGTATTTTCGAAAACTAGTTAATTTTTTAATTGTACGAATACTATTTCCGGCTCAAATTGTCCCAACGCAGAACTAATACGAACACTCGTGTGCCCCATAGGACATAAAAGCAAAAACCATGTGCGCGGGAGAAGAACATATCCGACACAGATTACGCATAAAATTATGTAAGTAATGTTTGAATAAAATACTATTTAATATATTTACTATACAATTTAATTTAATTATAATGTGTTTTTTTACCTTAATGAAACATTCTAATATTTTTTTAGTATTTTATTTCTTTTTTGACTTCGACCCTATTCGGAGTATTTTTCTAAAATCTATTGTCCAGGTTTGGTGAAACCATGTCGTTAACAAACATTTTAATAAAAATATGGTCAATGGTATAAAAAACTGGTCAAGTGGCGAACGTCATCTGGCCAACTAGCATGACATTAATCGTTTTAAACAAATTAGTTCCAGGTTCATCAGAGTTTACATAACATTACAATTAAATAAACAAAATAACACGAAAATATATTCCTTAACTTAGTTTTAATTGATTTACATGGATTGTTTACGTTTTATTTCGGTATATATTAGTATGCCGCCACTGGAACCTTATGTTTGAAGAGGAAAGAAACTGAAGTTATCGAATATTTGGATGTATTGAGATTCAAGTTACCACCAGGATTAATTGAAATCTTACTATTTTTAAAACTTGGAGGCTGATAAATTGTTTTCATGATGCTAGGAAAGAGGCTTGCACATATCCTACTGAACTAATTTTTCATTCCAGATGAGTTTGATTCCAGTGCTCAGATTTTTTAAACTCTTGGGTGGTTTAGAGATGGTACTGAATGATGAATGGGTCATTGTGCATTGCGACTAACAACTAGAACTTTGAGGCCCTGCACAGCCCAAAATAAGAGAGGGGAGGGGTACATTTCTGAACTCCCTTTTGTTATTAAACTTTATTTCCATACTTTGAGAACTTCATTTACATACTTCCTACATTCTTCATCAAAAATGACAGGAGACAATTCGTGTTAAAACTTCAATATTAATAGTCAAACCCGCTCATAAGAGCAGGGGGCTGATCGAAATTTCTATTCAAGACAGTTTTTCAGTTTTTATTAATACCAGGTTTTTAAAATTTATTAAGCCAAATAAAATGCACTTTGTCACAGAATAATTAAATGTTTTAATTTAATCACTTTTGCAGCTCGTACATAATTTTACTTTCTCGCGCTTAAGAAGGAACTTCTTAAGAGGAGAAAGTTATTTAATGCTGCGCGAAAAAACGGCGAATTTTCAGCAGAAAAACTCTTATTATAGGGCCCTGGTAACGAGAAAGTGGTAAGTCCAATGGCTGAATATACAAAAGAAATATCTTTTGTTATGTGGTGCTGCCAGAATCCATGTTTTATTGCTCCTTGATGCCGAAAAATCGATTGACGGAACTTAGCTACGCTAGCGGTTAAACTGTTGAGTCGATTATCTCCAAAACTGATATTTCCCAATCGATCTGGCTGATGTGGCCCCTTGAATTTGAAATCGATATTTTAATTCTGGGGGTTCCTTGACATTAAAAAAATAAAAAAAATGCCGCCAACAATTTTGATTAAATTTTGTTGTTGGATAGTCTAAAGGGCGTTTAAGAGAATGGCGCAGGTCTCGTGTTGGTTGAAAACTCTGATTTTTCGAAAATTGAAAAGGTAAAAATTTTTGCGGCTTCTTCCTACAACTACAATTATGAAGATACATTTTTTCGTAATGAAATGTGTTCATAAAAAACAGTTCTTCAAATAAGGTCATGTTCGATTTTTCAAAAACGCATATTTTTTTTGCGAAATTGTGTCAAACATAGGCAATTTTTTTAAACCATGTTTTCTTAAAAACCGCACATTTTATAATTACGTTGGGACCTTAGATATCATAAAGGAAGCTTAAGAAAATGGTGCAGGTCTCATGTTCACTGAAATGCTATGTTTTGCAAAATTAAAAAAAAAAATCGGTCTCTTCCTACAACTACTACAATTGTGAATATGATGTGACTGGTATAGCGTTTACTGCCAAGGTGCCGTAATCCAAAAGAAGTTCCAAAACAGTTGCCAGGTCGTTACACAATCCAGAATCTGAGTCCAAATACCAAATACGAATTCCAGTAACTTGCAGGGTCGAACACAATGAATATCTGGGTAGTCAAGTCTTTCCGGTGCGGGCGCAATCTCACAAGTGCCAGCCCGCCCGGCCGCAGCCACCAGGCCCGGTGGGGCGATGGGGGGGAGAGGGGGCGTGCACAACCCCTCCATCCCCGCCGCAGCCCCGCCCCGGCACTGCCGTGGCGCGCCTTCCCGCGGTGACGTGGCGCCGCCGAGGGTATGAGTGGCGGTGGGCGTACCTATGTTTTAACCGCCACTACAGAATATACATTTTTTTCTTAATGAAACGTGTTAATCTAAAACAGATCTTCAGATAAGGTCATGTTGAATTTTTCGAAAATATGAATATTTGTGGAGTAATTAGGCGTTAAAATTAACCGCGCACTCTGAAAATCCTTCGCCTCGTGGTCGTAATTTTAGAGTTGTTTTGAATAAGGTGGATGCTACGTATGTTAGAATGTGTATATTATTTAACATTTCTTTGTTCGCGTTTCTTACATTTTAGCTTTTATTATACTTTACAAATTAATCTTTTATAAATGATTTAAAACCTGAAAAAACATGAAAACAAGATTGCCAACGTTCGGACGCCCGCTCCCAAATAATGCAGTTGGATGTAAGTTAGAATTTGAATATAATTTCTTATTTCATTTTTTAAATTTAATATACTTATATTGTATTTCTGTTATTTCATTTTAAATTGCGTCCTTTAATTGTGTTAAATATGACAACGAATAGATTAACGGTCATTGTTGGTTGTAACGCTGCACTGATAAACAAGGCGACAATGACGGCTATGTTTTGTTCGCGGTTATATAAACTAATACTTTTATATATTTGTAGAATATTACAATACCATAGTGTTTAATAGTAACTATTATATGTTGCTACTATATGTTCGTGAATACACTGCATACCTTCTACAATGAATTCAATGCCAGAAATATTTTTTACTTTCTCGCGCTTTTTCATTTAAAGTTTTGAACAAAAAATTTATTGTAACTATTTAATTTTCGCACCAAACGTTCTACGATTTCAAATGAGTTTTACAAAAAATGATGACTGAGATGTGTTAAAACGGAGAGAAATTGTGGTATAAATAGTTTTACATAACCATTACTAATGGCGAGAAAGTACGTGGTTTTTTCAGCACCACTAGTTTTGAAATAGTTTACATACATCTTCCTAAAAGAACCTCAATGAAAATAATCTAACAGAGATGATGGTTTTGCCGTTTCTTCTTTTATTAAGGCTTCTCTTTCTTTATTAAGGCTTTTTCAGTTTCAAGACAAACCGAATTCAGTGTATTTAATATTTCATTGCAAATCTGTGATGCAAAAATATCCTTCAAGTACTTTATGCGCATAAGTGCATCACGATATGTTTTGATGGGATTTTCTGATTTCATTGCTTCTTCCTCTCCCAAACGTCCGTCTTCCCTGCACAGCAGATTTTGTCTTCTGGAGATCAACTCCTCGTCCGTCCAGCCGATTATTGGGCGGGAGGGGGGGCATCGTAGATTTTTGCTAAACAACATTTTGTTATTATATTGTACGTTATTTATGTACTGTATATATGATACTATACAATATTATTGTTTCAATAACTAGATAATTCCAACATGAATATTTAAATCAATTTTACTAAATAAAGGAGGGTAAACGAAAATTCTAGGCCTTTGGGGGGGGGCATGGTCCCCATGGCCTCCGCCTGGATCCGCCAGTGATCATAGCAAGGTTCATCCTCCGTTGCACTCATTACAATTGACAATTTCTTCTGTGGTTAGTTCCCTAAGGTTCATGCATGGGCACAATTTTTTGTATGATTTTGATATCGCACGCACAGTGTCTACAATAGAGATAGATTTTGTGAACTGTGTCACGGATTCGCATTCGTCTGTGTGGGCAAGTAAGAATTGCGTAAGCAAGGATCTGTTCTGCAATTTGAAGGCATAAATGATGTATTGGTTAAGGGTTTGAGTCAAAGAGGTGGTATTCCCAGGTAACCAACACAACTTGACGTTATGTAAGGAACCATGCGAATGGCAAGTTGCATTGTCGAGAAATAATAGAACTTTTCTGTTTTGGTTTGCAACACCGGCCAAAATGTTTCAATGGCATGCCATTATTGCAAACGAACGGCTCGGCCCGGCCCGGCTCGGCCCGGCTCGGCCCGGCTCGGCCCGGCTCGGCCCGGCTCGGCCCGGCTCGGCCCGGCTCGGCCCGGCTCGGCCCGGCTCGGCCCGGCTCGGCCCGGCTCGGCCCGGCTCCACCCGACAACGGAACGGTCCTTCCGGAAGGCTTCCTCAAGAATTAAGGCTAAATGTACCGAAAAAAACTTGTAGGAAAATTCAATAGATCGCAGCACCATCAGCAGGAATTTACTTTACCGATAACGTCTGAACAAATGGTCCGATTTTCGATCTGTAAACGGCATTTGACTCCTGTTTATAATAGAATTTACGCTACGAAGCCCATTTTCCAAAAAAACTAGCAGAAACTGATTTTTAAAATTTTTCTCGTACTTCCGGGAACAATTTCAAAAGTGTGGGCTTAGAGCGCAATGGCGACACGCTTCCAGAATCCAACGCCGTGTCAAACATGCAAATCAGATAAATAGGAGCGACGGTAAGTGAAATTTCGAAAAACACCTCACCCCACTCCCCCTTCCCCTTCCACGCCGCCGGGACATTGTTGGCCGGCGGCGCGGTCAAGCCGGCACGGGCGAGCCGGGCGGCGGCCGCCGCGGCGCGGCGACGGGCAAGAAGGCTGAACTTTCGGGGGCAGCAAGCCAGACACTCCGTCACTTCGTTGATGCTTCCGTCACTTCGCATCTCAAGATATTTTTTCCCCACATATGAAACTAGTGATGCTGTAATAGGGGTAAACGGTCTCGTATCATCTTTAATAGTAGTATAAAAATATTACCTTATTCACATATTCCATCTTCCTTCGAATACCATCATAAGAATGTCTGAGGTATCACTCAAAACACCGATCCCGCTTTGGTGCTGATTTCAAAAAGAAAAAATCGAACTAATTGCGTAAATATCACCCATATTCCATCTCCTCACATCGTATTTTAGATATATAGTACTTCTAAGATCTTCCATTACCATTTCACTACCGGAAAAAACAAGCGGAGATAACGCAAGAGCTCTTTTATCCTACGATTCGATTTATCATTTCAAAACGGCGTTTGTCACCTTGATAGAATTCACCTGGTTAATCCTTTTTCCAGTAAAATAACCGAATCGAATTTTTAAAACGTTTTCGTACTTTAGGACAAATTGCACATACTTTCTCATAGTAATCTAATATCTTTGGTCTGGGCCAGTTTTACCATCTTTCCCCATCTTCTGACATCTTGCTGACATCTATCGCCGCCCACATTACATTTTTTGAACTTTTCTCATTTTCCAGCTTCTTAATGGTAGATACGAAATATTACTTTTAGGATATTAAAGAAGAGTAAAACTTCGTCCTATATAGGAATTTTCATTGATAAATTTGGAGCCGCTCTTAAGAAAATGGCGTTTAAGCGTTACTGTAAATGCGAAAATGGAAGCTTCAGAATTTTCACAAGAATCTTTCGAGTTTTCGAACAACTTCATTTGGTGACATTTAAAGCACTTCTACTCACAAATGTAATAATGTATAAAATTTCTGGAAAAGTGAATATTAATGGCGTGAGAGACACTTAAAAATACATTTATTTATTTTTTGAAAAATCAAAAAAATACAGCCAAATTAATTTTATGTTAACTGAAAGAATGCAAATAGCATTCGTACGAAAAGTTTGAAGAAGCAATTTGAGAAAATGGCGTTTGAACATTTGTGCAAATTCGGAAGTTTCAGTTCATTTTCACAGAAAACATCTGAGTTGTCGAGGAACTTTTAAGACATAATGTAAAGCACATGTACTCGTATTTGTAATAGTAGGGAGTTTTTGCACCCTCGAACGTTACGTACTATCGATCTTCTGCTCATTCGCAGTGCAAGTTTCGCATCACTTTGGTGCATCTGCGCATGCGCAAAAGATCGATAGTACTTAACGTTCGAGGTGGCAAAAGTTCCCTAATATGAACAAATCGCCGTTAAAGAAAATATTTACTAAATGAAAGGCTAGTCAAAGAATTACATTTTTGTAAGTTTTGAAAAAACAAAGGAATAGAGCAATATGGCGTTTATGTCATCTCAGAGTACATTAGGTACAAAAAATTGTACAAATTGCCCTCAATATTGCGCGAAAACTACTAAAAATTTCAAAAAAATGTGCATGACCTTATTGAAAGAACTAAGTATGGAGAACAAATATAATTTTAAGGGAAAATCTCTATCTTCAATTTTGTAGTTGTAGGAAGACGCCGAAAAAATATTCGAACTTTTGCAATTTTCCCAAAATCAGTCAGCAATGAAAATAAGAGATATGCCATCTTGAGTGTATTTTACTTTATTCTTACAATTAATTTAAGGAAAGTATTTGGAGTAATTTTTGATTGATTGTTAGTGATTTTGGGCGCGTCAACTGCTTTGGTCATTAGTCCCGTAAGTGCAATGCATGTTTGTTTCATCGTGAGGTGGAAGAGATGTTGGCCGCTATGCCGATGGCGAGATCCGGCGCTGACCTTCCGTCCACTAGCGGGGCTTCCCAACCAGGTATCTGCCACCAGCGGGGCACCACCCCAGCCGTGACAAGCTCTAAATCACCGACCGATTTACCTGTCGGCTTGCCGGGTTCTTTCTTAACAAGGTATCTCCCACCAGCAGTGCACGGCCCACAGCCGGGACAAGTTCCAATCCTCCCACTGGTCTCCCAGCATATATGGTAGTGTTGTGCAAGTTAGTGTGTGTGTGTGAAGATAGGACAAGGAAGAGGAAGGAAATGTCGCGCGAGGTCCGTTTGTTAGGGTATTGCTCCGGCATTCGTTTGATGTTGATCGGAGAAACTACGGAAAACTTCCAATCAGAGCAGCCGGTCGCTAGAATTTTCCTCCAGATATCGATTGAATTCTACATCTAACTGACAAGCTAGTGTTGAAAAATCCTGACACCGTCGGGACTCGAACCTAGCACCTCTCGGTCAGAGGCATTGCAGTGACATCAGTTGATGCACTGAGCCACCTATCCTGGTTGACATTTTTGAGAAAATGTTGAAAATGTCCCTGGAGCTTAATAAAAAGTATCTCCAAAAATTAATGAATGTTTTTAAAAATCGCAGAACTTCGACTCAGACCAGATCGACAGGGGTTTATTCAGTTGAGCAAAAATTCTACACATAGTTTAGGCACTAGTGGTGTTCACATACGCCCAGACAGGCAGACACAGACAGATGGACGGACGAACGGACGTTAAAAAGTCAAAACACACATACACCCTTTCGGTATCACTCAGGGGACCCCAAAACGAGTACTTCCGTTAATATCTCGAAATAGATTTTCCGCAGCATTACATAACTTTGAGTAACTAACACGAGAAAGTAACTGGTGGTGCTACAGAATGGCACAGACTTTCCCGTATTAGTTTTCAATTTCCTATAGTCTCAGCCAGCTATTCGGACTTTGTCGTAGTAAAATTTACTATTTTGTTGGCATGGGCTAGATTTATGGCCTTGCCCCATCTTGCCACCTGCCATTTAATGCACCCAACTTATTTTTTTTTAGGTTTTCTCAATTATTCGGTTTCCTAATGGTAGATTCAAAATATTGCTTTTAGAGAAGACTGAAACCTTGTCCTTTACGACAATTTTCATTCATAAACTTGATACCGTTTTTAAGAAAAGGGTGTTTAAGCGTCTGTGGCAATGTGAAATATGAAGCCCTTTTTCACAGGAATCTTGAGAGTTTTTTTTAAAATTTATTTTAAGATGTTTTAAGCTCTTCCATTCACAAATGCAATAATGTTTACAAATCGCTGCAAATGTGCATACAAGGCATGCGAAATATTTAAAAAATACATTTGTGTAAATTTTGAAGAAAAACAACAAAATAATACAACAAAACTTTTTTGTTTCCTTAGACAGTGCATTTCGCACTATACGTACAAAAACTTTGAACAAAAAATTTGGAACCTTTTCAGAAAAAATTGGCGTTTGAGCGTTTCTGAAAATGCGAAATTTCGAGTTCATTTCCAAAAAAAAATTTTTAGTTTTCGAAAAACTTTAAATGATATAATTTAAAGTACGTGTGCTCATAAATCTAATAATGTGAACAAATCGCCGATAATGTAAATATAAACGACGTGACAGGCTATTCAAAAAGTTTCATTTGTGTTATTTTCGCAAAAACAAAAGAATAGAGCAAAATAGCGTTTATGTCATCTCTTAAAGTACATTTCGCAATATCCCTACCAATAGTTTAAAGGGAAAAAATGGAGCCGATTTTGAAAAAATCTTGCTTTGTTATCTTTTAAAGTTGCATATATTGCACACAAGATTGCGCCATAACTACAAAAATTGTTTTAAAAAAATTCATGATCTTAATGAAAGAACTAATTATGTACAACAAATTTCTTAGAAAGGAAAAGTCTCTATCGTCAATATTGTAGTTGTAGGAAACGCCGAAAAAATTCAATCTTTTGCAATTTTCGAAAATTCAGTTATCAGTGAAATCGGACCTAAGCCATGTGTATTTTATTCAATTTTTACGAGAAATATAAAGAAAAAATTTGGAGCCATATTTGAGCAAATTTTTAAAATATCCGGGGGGGGTTCGTGTAATGTATCTCCAAAAAGTAATGCACGTTTTTGAAAATTGCAGAGCTTCGAATGACAGTAGATCGACAGCTGTTTTTTGTTGTTGTTTTTTCCAGTTTGGAAAAATTTGTACGCAGTGTAAACGCTAGTAAAATACGTCGATGGCAAGTCGACGGTTCTCCAGACAGACTTGGTGAAATGAAACTCAGAGAGTGAGAACACACTGAGTTTATTACAGAAGTGAATAAAATACAGATTATACAAATTTCTATTACAAAGTCGAAAATGGTTGTGAACACTTTACAATGTTTCCTTACAAACTATATAGACTACATCCCCACTCCTGTTTGTAAGTACATGGTGGAGGGGGAGATACTTGTTATGGTCAGAGACGCGAGTGCGTTCTGGGTGGCCCTTATCACGGGCGGAGGGGGAACTCCGAAGCGCGGGTCTTGCTATCACGAGGACTGTGCCCCGAAGTGACCTTTCATGATTACATGGAGGTTAAGGGGCAGGCGTTAGTTATTGGAGCCTTCGACGTCTTATCTGAGCGCAGGACGCAACTGAGATGAAATTTATTAGTATTTATTAGGTGCTTAAGATAGAAGTGCGTTAAAATTATCGGGGACACGAAAAGACGCCTTCTTTCTGGTTCCAAGATATCGGTTATCGGGCCTCGTGCTTTAATTAAATTCATAAGCCCTGCTTTGCTCCGGAGTACATTGCGTAATGCTATGTACAACCTGTACGCTCTGTACGTGGGGATATAAGTCGCTAGTGTTGTTCACATACACCAGAGACACTGATGGATGTTTTTCCGTCAATCAATTTTTCGGTATTAAGGACCCACAAAACATGGATTCTGGCTACACCACGAGTTACAGGAAGTAATTTACTATACAACAACACGATTTATCCACATTTTCATTATCAGGACTCGGCTTTGAGAGTTTTCCTGCGCACGATATAACTTTCTCTTCGTATGAAGATTGAGAAGAGAGATAAAGTAAAATAAATGTTCGCAATTTGAAATTCCATTAATAAATTATTAATTATATCGAATTTAAAAGTAACTACTTTTTCTGCCTACTTTTTTTTTATTTCTTTCTATCAGCAATGAAAACAAAGAGATGCACGTAGAAAACGCAGACACGAACAGAGAATCTTTGAAGCACTCTGTTCGAAATCTTTACGTGCAGCACATAGGAATGTCAGCAATTCTGAATTAGTATTAGACAAAATATGCTCATTGCAAAAATATAAACACATTTAAATAAAAACTATTTTTCAAAATTAATTAAATATAATTCCGGAAATAATTTCAAGAAAATTTGGTAATTTGTGAAAATACCTTAATAATTAGCAAATAATAAATATACTGTTAAGCAGATATTAAATGATCAGCAAAATATGTAAAATACGTAATACAGTACAAAATTTGTAACGAAAAATTTAAATATTTTGTTAGGATTGCAACAGTTCGCCTAAATTACAAAATGAGAACAGTAGACAAAACATATGTAATTACATCAGACCCGGACTTTAGCCATGAGATCGACAAGCAGTACCGCGAAACAGAATTTTGACGTTACTGAAGATCATTTTTTTACATGACTAGAGAAGTCTATTTATCCGATTTCAGTGTATGATATGGCGTTAGATTCAGGGTGCATCTCGTCAGCGCGCTATTTTACCACTTTTTCAAATATGTCCGCAAGTATAAAAACATTTTAAAAATTCGATTCGGCTATTTTACTGGGAAAAGGATTAACCAGGTGAATTCTATCAAGGTGACAAACGCCGTTTTGAAATGATAAATCGAATCGTAGGATAAAAGAGCTCTTGCGTTATCTCCGCTTGTTTTTTCCGGTAGTGAAATGGTAATGGAAGATCTTAGAAGTACAATATATCTAAAATACGATGTGAGGAGATGGAATATGGGTGATATTTACGCAATTAGTTCGATTTTTTCTTTTTGAAATCAGCACCAAAGCGGGATCGGTGTTTTGAGTGATACCTCAGACATTCTTATAATGGTATTCGAAGGAAGATGGAATATGTGAATAAGGTAATATTTTTATACTACTATTAAAGATGATACGAGACCGTTTACCCCTATTACAGCATCACTAGTTTCATATGTGGGGAAAAAATATCTTGAGATGCGAAGTGACGGAAGCATCAACGAAGTGACGGAGTGTCTGGCTTGCTGCCCCCGAAAGTTCAGCCTTCTTGCCCGTCGCCGCGCCGCGGCGGCCGCCGCCCGGCTCGCCAGTGCCGGCTTGACCGCGCCGCCGGCCAACAATGTCCCGGCGGCGTGGAAGGGGGAGTGGGGTGAGGTGTTTTTCGAAATTTCACTTACCGTCGCTCCTATTTATCTGATATGCATGTTTGACACGGCGTTGGATTCTGGAAGCGTGTCGCCATCGCGCTATAAGCCCACATTTTTGAAATTGTTCCTGGAAGTACGAGAAAAATTTTAAAAATCGAGTTTCTGCTAGTTTTTTTGGAAAAAAGGGCTTCGTAGCGTAAATTCTATTATAAACAGGAGTCAAATGCCGTTTACAGATCGAAAATCGGACCATTTGTTCAGACGTAATCGGTAAAGTAAAATTCACTAAGCTTGGTGCTGCCACGTGGTGGCGACAAATTGAAATAGTGTCGGTACATTTAGCCTTAAGCTAAATTAATGGTGCTACAGAATGGCACAGACTTTCCCGTATTCGTTTTCTCTTTCCTTTGGTCTCGGCTAGCTATTTGGACTTGCTATATACTCTTCCGAACTGCCATCTATCGTCGCCCAAATTACTTTTTTAAACATTTTCTTAATTTTTCAATTACTTAATAGTAGAACGGAAATATTTTAAGAGAATTAAAGAACACTAAAACCTCGTCCTAAATTTCAATTTTATTTGAAAAATTTGGAGCCGATTTTAAGAGAATAGCCTGTAAGCGCTGCTGTAAATGGGAAATTTGACGCTCTTTTTCACAGGAACTTTTATTTGAAGTCAATTAAAGCACTTTAACTTACATATACAATAGTGCTTACTAATTGTAGGAAACTTGCATATTAACGGTGTGATAGATATTTCAAAAAATTGCATTTGTGTAATTTTTGAAAAGAAACAACAAATGAACTGTACGTCATATGAAACCGCAATTAACACTATCCGATAAAAATGTTTCGAGAAACATTGGAGCCATTTTTGAGAAAATAGGGATTGAGTGTTTCTGAAAAGGCAGAGTTTTGAGCAAGTGTTCACAGAAAAGAGTGGAGTTTTTGAAAAACCTTATATGACATTATTGAAAGCAAATGTACTCAAATATAGTAATGTGACCAAATTGCCGCTAATGTAAATAGTATTAACGACGTGAGAGACAAGTCAAACAAATTACTGTACAAATTTTAATTAATACAAATTTTTGTAATTTTTGAAAAAAACAAAAGAATAGAGCAACATGACGTTGATGTCATCTCATTGAGTAAATTAGATACTGTCCCTACCAAAAGTTTAAAAAAATGGAGCCGGTTTTGAGAAAATCGGGTTTTTGTATTTTTTAAAATTGCACATTTGCATGTAATATTGCCTCAAAACTACTAAAAAATTTCCTTTCAAAACATTACCTTAATGAAAGAACTCACTATGAAGAACAAATTTTATTTGGAGCAAAATTCTCTATCTTCAATTTTGTAGTTGGAGGAAGATGCCGGAAGAATTAAAACTTTTGAAATTTTCGAAAATTCAGAGTTAACAGTGAAAATCGAATTTAAACCACCTTAAAAAGTATAATTTACTATATTCTCACAAGAAATTAAAAGAAAGAAATTGGAGCCGTTTTTGAGAAGATTTTGAAAATGTCCGAGGGGTTTTATGTAAAGTACCCCCACATTTCGAAAAAAAGTTTTTCAAAATCGCGGCGCAGGAAATAGAGCCAGAACGGCTACGGAATATTTATTTTGGAAGAAATCGTACTTACGGCTTCTGCGCTACGGTTGTTCACGTACTGAGAGACAGGCAGACGGACGGACGTTTTGAAAAGAACAATTTTTTTGGTATCAAAACGTATATTTCCCTTGAAATCTCGAAGTCAGTTTTCCGCAGCATTACGTAACATTCCCTATACTACGTGTATTAATCCATATATATATGTACGTATATGGGCAAGTAACTAGTGGTGCTATAGAATGGAACAGATTTTCCCGTCTTAGTTTTCTATTTCCTTGAGTGTGGGGTAGCTATTCGGAACTGACACTTACTCGTGCCAGATGCCATCTATCGCCGCGCAAAGAACTCTTTTTTGACATTTTCTTCATTTTTCGGTTTCGTGATGGTGAAACGGAAATATTAATTTTAGAATATTAAAGAACAGTAAAACCTTGTCGTAAGTGGCCCGGCTATAGGAACTGTTTCGATTTCTTATTTCTGTACATTTTGTCAGCTATGGCTGCAATTATAACTTTGTACAGTACTGGCATATAGTTCTGGCATACAGATTGGCCTATAGTTCTTCGCCAAAGAGCTGTCTCCTGCCTTAGATAGCAAATACGTGATGCCGCATGTGAGCCAATCCGGGAGTTCCTTTGTGATTTCTAAAATTTTATTAACGTCCCTTGCTAGATGGGAATGTATTGCTGTTAATTTCTTAACCCAATAAATCTGAATCTTATCAATCCCGGGGGATTTCCAGTTTCTCATGTGCCTAATTGCTTGGAAGAGGTCCTCCTCCGAGAATTCGTGAATATCTTCCACTATTTTTCACAAGTTCATCGGCAGCATCAATTTCAGATTGTAGCCAAAATGCGTCTTTGTTGTAGGATCTGCTCTCCTCCCAGATTCCTGTCCAAAATGCCTCGACGTCGACTTTTGAAGCAGTGACCGCATTGCCATTCGGTTTTTGAGTCCGATTGCGAAAGAATCTCTTCGCGACTGTTTGAAACAATCGGTTCTGTACCCGGAAATCTATTCTACGTTTGTAACGTCTAATTCGTTGAGCCCATGCTTGAATTTTCTCTTTTAGCTTCTTAAATACAATTACCCTGCTTGTGCCATTTTCAATTCGGTATTTTTGTTCAACATTGAATATCTTTCGTTGAACTTTAGTGGTGTGCGTTGATTTAGATGATGCATCAGCTAAAAGTGATATTTCACACTGAGTGTCGGCTATCCATTTCATAATTCTCTTCGTCCATGGAGGTACTGGACTGTTTACTCTGTTTTTCTGTCGGTCGTCGGTATTCTTGGCTGGCCCTAAATTATCTGGGATACCAGATATTCAGGTACATACATGATGTGGTTGATTTCAGTAATACCTAGGTCTCTACCTGGGGTCTGTATCACCTCATTTAGACAGAATTTGCTGTCTCTATCACTCTCTTAGCTTTGGCAGTTTCGTATATTCTCCTCAACGCTCCACGAGATTCAAATGGAAGTTGACGAATTCTTTCTATCTCGCGTCGGAGGAGATTTTGCATCATGTCCTTATCGTGTAATTCATTGCCAGATGAATTTTCCTCACTGACGTGTGTTTCACTGGAAAGAGATGAACCTTAAACATGACCATCGTTTTCAAATTCTACGTGTTCGTCAAGTGGGTAGTTCGATCGAAGAACATACTCGGAATTTCTCTGAAGTTGTTCTGCTGTGAATTTTCCACTGCTGAGTATTGTAATGATTTACGATCATTTAGACTATTTATTTTATTTCCCTTACGTAAAGGATGCAAGTTAAGTGCCACAAACTAAACCAGGAGAGACAAATGACAGCAGCCCCGCGCACGAACATTTTTTCTAAATTCAATGACTGCACGGAAGAAAGGAAAATACAATACAAGTATTGCATAGAGCACAAATTTTGGAATCTATTAAAACAAAAATCATCAAAATCGGACCAGGGGTTCACTTGATTTCAAAAAAAGTAGTGAACATACATTTCGATTTAATAAAAGTGACATGTAGGCACCATTCTTGCCGAGAAGAAATTAATTACGAATAGTGTTATTCGTGAATGTTAAGAGAACGCCTGAAGGGATCGGATTTAGGATTTGGGAGGATAAAGGAGCAAAACTTATCGAAATTTTTGAAGATAGTCACGATTTTAGAGGATGCTCAGGAGGTGAAATTGAAATTAATTGCTAAATTGCGAAACAAAAGCCATGTTTTTGTGACGTCATGAGAAGATAAGTCTTAGTTTCTGAATATTTAATTACATAAGGCGAAGGCCGACGGATTAGACGATACAGCAATTATCGTAGGAAAGTTGGACACGATTTAGAAACAGCGACAAGTCAGAGAAACGCTGATAGAAGAGAAAATATCAATATTTTCGTTTTGTTATTCGGAGCTACAAGCGAGTGATCAGCTTTTGTTTGCCCAGAAACTGTATAGGCGAGATGCCAACAATGCCCTGCAGTCAGAGAGAGAGAGAGAGAGAGAGAGAGAGAGAGAGAGATAAAGCTTGCTCGAGTGTGAATACACGTTGTGCGGTGCGAGAATTTTGTATTTCTACGAGTTTGTGATTTTAAACCATTTTATTGTGTGGCGCGACCTATCGTTTCGTTGTGAATCGTTAAAACGCGCTTATAAATCGATAGACGATGGTAATACAGAATATTTCTGCGCATCACTATCGCTAGATAAACAATATTTGTTAAAACATTGAGTGGCAAATTATTTATATCACGAGGGTAAACATTTCGCGGTCGGACATTTTTTTGTCTTTTTTAATATCACGAATGCGAACGCGACCACGAATCGGCATCTGGTGGTGGTGAAGGTGATTTTCGTCACCTACTGCGACGCCGGACCAGCCAACAGGAAAGTACCAAGGATATTTTTTTTATTTGCTACGAAGACTCATTCATGTGAAAGGCCAAGTAATGTCAAAATTAAGTAGTTTAAGAATCAATACGGCCGTATTCAAAACGCGCATTTAGTATGAATGGAATTTTGCGAATTATTCAGTGTGAATGGTTTTGTTTTGTGTTAATTTAATTTGATATTGTGTCAGTGAAGGATATTTATGTTTATGTGTCAACTGTTTATCGAAAAGAAGGTAATCGGTTATTGACAAATACAGGCTGACTGAATAAAGGGAGATAGACACTGTCGTGTTTGTCAATAAAACAACTCAATGCTGTGTTGTGATTTGTAGTAATTAGATACTGACCCACGCGCGCGTTGCAAAGAGTACCATGTTTCAGTCCCTGTACAGGGGATATCACAAATTCACGCCCGAAAAATATTTTAAATGTTATAAGACGTTAGCTAGCATACGGGCTAATTAGAGCAGTCAATAGATAGAGAAGTGTGTTAATTAATAGGGCACCCAACGTATACGTATAATGGGTATAACGAAGCGTAGAAGGCACGTAACAGGTGCTATTGAGCAGGGATGTTCCATTGTGGTCACGATTTATCACATTAACCGCCCATCTTGGGGCTGAAGAAGATACGTGAGAGCAGGGTGGTTAGCAGGCAGACAGAGCCATTCCATTACAGTATGTATCGTCGTTGAGTGGCAAGCTTTTTTGAGACCAGGGTGTGTCTAATGTCTGGGTTCCTCTCCCTCCATACCTTGAAAAATTCTACCTCTGAACCCTCATTTTTCGCTTTTGCATAGTAAAAGCACCATATCACCTCCTCCAATTCATCCCGCATCCATCTCTGACGATGGCTTCTAGCTACTGCCGGCTCTGGGTCCCTGGGATCAACATCCGTGGGATGGCCAGATGTAGACAAGGTGACATTAGCTCGGTTTCTGAGCAGTTATGAGACATTGGTAGAACAAGGCAACTTCAGATCCATTGCATTGCTTGTTCTATCCGTTTTGCTAATTGGTTTTAAGTGATTCGCTGGACGCAAGTTCGAGTTCACAGATAACACTTAACCCTGGGGTTGTTTCCTGCCATCCGTTACTGCGACCCACAGTCACCTCGGGGCACCACCGCAGGACCCAGCAAGGGGTCCCTCCAATCGCCAGTCGGCATTACTAAACCCTACGGGATTTTCACTGACTGCTGAAGGCAGCCTCCTTTGCTGGCTAATGTAAGTTTCGGGCTTCCACTCTAATCAGTGGCCAGTTGTGCCAAGCTAGTTTCTCTCCTGTACCTTCCATGGGCCGACAACAGGAAGTCCAAAGGTTCATGACGCTTCCCTCTCCACTTACATCCCACTCTCCTCAAAATGGAGTACTTCTTTGATAGACCTCTCACCTTCAACCTATTCAGCAAGGTAGGCCCTACCGGTAGCTAGGCTATCGCTGACATAGCTCTCAGGGTCATGGGGGTACTCAAGGTGAACCACCAACTGCAAAGTCGTGTACTCCCTAGGTGGAATTATTATTATTATTATTATTATTATTATTATTATTATTATTATTATTATTATTCCTCTAAATCACGACTAGAGATGTTATGTGTCGGCTGGATATAAAATCTACTCCAGGTTGCAACCAGCTACCTAAGGAGTAGATCTAGAGACTGTCGGTGCCTCTACAATAATTTGCGCAAAATGTGAGCTGTTCCAAATAAAGCGATTTCTTGCACTTCTCAGTCTTTTGAATTACCTGGGAGTTTAGCCAAGTTCTTACACAAATTTTGCGGAACAAATCCCAGAGTTCCAATAACTATCGGGACGACCTATGCTTTTACGCCCCACATTCGGCTGATCTCGATTTCCACACTCTTGTATACGTTTCTCTGCCTCCTTGGAACGACGTTTTGATCGCAAAGTACAGCAACATCGACAAGTAAACACGATTTTTTCTCCAAATCTCGGATGACTATATCCGGTTTGTTTGCCGCTATCGTACGATCAGTTTGAATTTGTTGTTCGTACAATATCGTACACAATCCAACAGACAGTGTTCGTACCACTTGGGGATGTGTTCGAAACTTCGAGGGCTGTTCAGATCTGCCAGTGAGGTAGCTACACACCCTGTCGTGTCTTTTCAAGTATTCGGTCTTTGCAAGGATTGGACAAGCTGAGACAATATGATCAATGGTTTCTACGTGTTCCTGACAAATGCGGCATTTATCATCTTGGGAGATTTTGTGAACCGCTTTATCAAATATCGTGTTCTCAAGGCCTGATCTAGGGCAGCTATTACAAGTGCTTCCGATTCTGGCTTCATTCTTCCCCTTTTAAGCCACATAAATGATTGATCTTTATTGATATACACTTTGTCCATTCGTATCAAATATTGTCCGTGAAGTGGTTTGTCTCTCCATGATTTCTTTAACATTTTTTGCGCCTCACATTTCATGTTATGTAGTATCAGAAGTTCAGTGTCTCTGTCATTCTGCGTGTCTTGCATAGTCTTGTTCGCTTCTTGCTACACTTAAAATGCCTCCGTTTCCCATTCTTCGGTCAGATATCATGACCTGCCTCATTATTGAGTCATCTTGATGGCTGACAACATACTTTCCCATCCTGGTTATTGCATTGTGCCAGGAGGCTTCAATTTGCCTCAGACCTCTTCCTCCTTCCTTACGTGACACGTAAAGTCTATGTACATCAGCTCGGGGTGGGCAACATGATGCATTGTTAGCAGTTTTCTGGTTTTTCGATCCATTATGCGAATTTCCTGTTCAGTCCAGTCTTCTAGTCCGAAACTGTATTCGGCTACAGGCACGGCCAAACTACCGATTGCTGATATTTTATTCCTTGAGATCAGAGCGGACTGCAGGACAAGTCTCACTCTTCTATAATACTCCTTGCGGATTCTCTATTTCATTGTGTCGTTCGAGATGGTCTCACATTCTTCAATGCCCAGATATTTGTAAGTTTTATCTGGCACAGTGTGTCTATCAACTTCAGTGTTCTCTGACGTGGTCATTTTGCCTCTTTTTAAGTTGACTTTTGCACACTTGTCAAGACCAAACTTCATGCAGATGTCATTGCTAAAATCATTGATGACAGACAGCATTTGGGAGAGAATCGCTTCATTTTTCGCAAACACTTTAAGATCATCCATGTAAAATAAATGTGATACAGGCTTTTCATCACCATGGATCTTGTAACCAAAGTCAGTGTGCGACAGCTGTCTCGATAGGGGGATCAAACTAATGCAAAACAGCAGAGGAGATAGTGAATCTCCTTGAAAAATTCCCCTGTTAATCTGAATACTTCTTGTTTCTACTACTCCCTTTCCGCTGTGGATTAGTAACCTGGTGCTCCACGACTTCATACTATCCTTGCAAAACTCAACAAGTCCAGGATGAAATCGATAGATCTCCAGGTTCTTCAAAATCCAATCGTATGGTACACTGTCAAAGCCCTTCTGGTGGTCAATCCAAGCCATGCTTAAATTACGTTTTCGTTTCTTTACATCATTCAAAATTATTTTATTCAGAAGCAAGATTTCCTTAGAGCCATAGGAACCTTTACGACATCCTTTCTGTTCAACTGGTAACAGATGATTCTTCTCTAGGTGCCTATACATTTTGTCAGCTATGGCTGCTGTTTTAAGTTTGTACATTACTGGCATGCAATAATTGAGTAAGTAAAAAGCTGTCTCCTGCTTTGAGTAGCAACTACGTGATGCCGCGAGTGAGCCATTCGGGGAGTTCCATAGGGCTTTCTAAAGTTTTATTAACAGCCTTTGGTAGATGACAATGTAATGCTGTTAATTTCTTAATCCAATAAATCTCTATCTTATCAACCCCAGGGGATTTCCAGTTTCCCATGTTCTTAATTGTTTGGCGTAGGTCTTCTTTTGAGAATCCTTGAACATGTTCCACTTTTCACGAGTCCATTGGCAGCATCAACTTCAGATTGGAGCCACGATGGGTCTTTGTTGTAGGATTTGATTTAATCCCAGATTCCTGCCCAAAATGTTTGGACGTCATCTTTTGAGGGAGGGGCAGTATATCCATTAGGTTTTTCAGTCAGACTGCGATAGAATCTCCTCGCGTCTGTTTGAAACAACCGGTTCGGTACACGGAAATCTTCTCTACGTTTGTACCGTCTTATTCGTTGAACCCATGCTTGGATTTTCTCTTTTAGCTTTTCAGCTACCATTAGCCTTGTTGTGTCATTGTCAATTAGGTATTTTTGTTCAACATGTAGTATTTTTTGTTGAACTTGATACGTGTGGTTTGACTTAGAAGATACTTCGGTTAGGAGTGATATTTCACGCCGTGTGTCGGCTATCCGTTTCATAATTCTTTTCATCCATGGAGGTACGGACCTTTTACTCTGTCTGGCTGTCGGCCATCGGTGTTCTTGGCCCAAGATTATCTGAGATACTAGATATCCAGTTGCATACACGATGTGATTGATTTCAGTAATATCTAGATCTCTACTTGAGGTCTGTACAACCTTATTTAAGACGGACTTTGCTGTTTCTACCACTCTCTTAGCTTTAGCATTTTCGTAAATTCTCCTCAACGGTGCACGAGATTCGAATGGAAGTAGACGAATTCGTTCTATCTCGCGTCGGAGGAAGTCCCGCATCATGCCCTTATCGTATGGCTCATGGGCAGATGTATTTTCACCACTGACGGATGTTTCATTTGGAAGAGATGAACTTTCAAGGGGACCATCGTTTTCAGGGATATTAGATGGTTCTAAATGTTCGTCATGTGGATAGTTTGATCGAAGAACATACTCCGCGTTTCTCTGGATGTCTGCAAGTTGTTCTGCTGTGAATTTTCCACTGCTGAGTATGTAGCGTCGTTGACTGGCAAGCTTCTTTGAGTCTAGGGTAGTTCTCATATCTGGGTTCCGCTCTCTCCTTATCTTAAAGACTTCTATTTCTGAGCCCCCATTTTTCGCTTTTGCATAGTAGAAGCACCACATCACCTCCTTTAATTCATCCCGTGTCCATCTCTGACGATGGTTTTGAGCTACTGCCAGCTCTGGGTCCCTGGGACTAACATCCGTGGGATGGCCATATGTCGACAAGGTGACATTAGCTCGGTTTCTGAGCAGGTACGGGACATTGGTAGAACAAGGCACGTTAAGGTTCATTACATTGCTTGTTCTATCCGTTTTGCTCATTGGTTTCAAGTGAAGATTCGCAGGTAGCAAATTCGAGTTCACAGATCACACTTAACCTTTGGGTTGTTTCCTGCCATCCGTTACTGCAACCCCTAGTGGCCTCGGGGCATCCCTTTGCAGGGCCCAGCAAGGGGTCCCTCCGATCGCCAGTCGGCATTACGAAACCCCACGGGATTTTCACTGACTGCCTCCACTCTAATCAGTGACCTAGTGTGCCAAGCTAGTTTCTCTCCTGTACCTTCCATGGGCCGATAACAGGAAGTCCAAAGGTTCATGACCCTTCCCTCTTTACTTACTTCCCACTCTCCTCAAAATGGAGTACTTCTTCGTCGGACCCCTCACCTTCAACCTATTCAGCAAGGGAGGCCCTACCAGTAGCTAGGCTACCACTGACATAGCTCTCAGGCTCATGGGGTTAGTCAAGCTCCACCACCAACTTCAAGGTCGTGTACTTCCTAGGTACAGTTATTACTATTATTATTATTACTTTATTATCTCGTATCTCTACGGTGAGTACATAAATTGTACAGATTGACATAATCACAATACAAACTTTTGTTATAATTTTGAATCTAATTATTGACGTTGATTTCCTACAAATTTTCTGACGATTCTGGCCATTGAGATGATAGTAACCTTCTGCATAAGCTTCCATAGATTTTCGATTTTCCATAGATTATTATTATTATTACTATTATTATTATTATTATTATTATTATTATTATTATCTGCCTCTCGGTGGTCATTACTACGGTTTGCACGTAAGTTAGGTCGTCGCACATTTGATCGAATTCGACGCCCTATGTCACGTAGCCTTCGCCTTGCTACTGTAAATAATTATTTATACTCTTTACTTTGCAAAGTAAAGAAAGTTCTCGCGCACTTAGCGTTAGTGTTACTATCACAAATTCTTTATTTCCTGGAATTCCATTCCTTTCTTATGATTTTCACAACTGTGGGGCCTCTACTACAGATCACTGCTTCCTGTCATCTATTCACCCTCCCTCCCAAAGTTCTCCTGTCTGTTCTTACTCACACCGTACGTCCGAACCCGGCAGCGCCGCTCCGCGACCGCCACCCGCCGACGCGACGGGGCGATGCCTCGCGCAGCGCCGGCGGTGCTCGTGCCTCTTCGGGTCGCTGGATGCCGACGCGGGGAGAGGGCCCGCTCCGCCGCCCGCCTTCGCCGCTCCCAGCACAACGCTGGCTGCCGAGACCTCGCTGTCCACCGCCGTTGTAACGGATTTACCACGCGTCGCCCGCCAATGCTTATCCCTTCGCCGTCCGTAATAAATCTTTTCGTCTACGTCTTACAATTGGTTGTTTAATGCTGCCCCGCTATGTTCACTCAATGCTCTCCTTGTGTCCGCCCACATGTTTTGCCTTGTCAACGCCGATTTCACCAATTTTAGCATAATCCAATGATTAATCTTCCCTCACTCCGATGAAGTCTTTGTTCCTGCCTGTTCACGAAGACACATACACGAAACATTAACGCTTAACTGCCGCACAGAAATCCACGTGCCACCGCTTCTCCTCTTTCGCCCACGTGAATGTCTTTATGCGCCGATATTGTCTTTTCTTCACTTCACCAATACAACCGTTTTAGCTCACTACATGCCATTTTTCACCGCACTGTCCTTCCCGATGCCTTCCATCGTCGATGGTCCCAGATTTCACTACCACTCGTCCTTTTTCTTCCACACATCACGTAACCGTCCGTTTCATTACTCAGCCATAGCTCCACTGCCGACCTGTCTCGTGGTTCCCTCGCGTATCGGTTCTCCTGCCTCACTAGACTCCGGCACCCGACTCCGCCGGCGCCCCCGCCGCTACCACGCAATTCAAATGTTCTTCATTCTCAAAAGCGGATTGTTATCATTGTTGTAATGATAACAATTCGTTTCAATATATAAGATACATCTTTATATACCTACTGAAGGTTTATTTAACTTCAAAAGAAGGATTAGCAAATTAAAATTGATATAAATGAAAAAAGGCGATCCTGAAGTATCAATCAGCTCTCCTGATGTTTAAATTAACAACTAGTACATAAAATTGGAAATAAAAATACTAATAAAAATGTTTCATTATACTTACCACATGCCATATCCAGGGAGCAAAGCGATGAATATTGCTGTATATCGAACTCAGAGCCACCAACTTCCTCCTCCAAATTTCGTGTAAAAATACTTGCGTGCGAATTAAATACATTCACAAACTCTTCCAGAATTTTGTAATTGAAAGCCGGATTTACTAATTTTCTGTCAGATCTCCATTTGTCACCTTTTTACATAAAAAAGTAATAGTTATATTTGTATTTTACAAATATTTTCCTACAGCACAAGGAATTGTATGCATCTTACCTGAAGCTGTAATAAGTCCATCGCCAATCATATCTTCAATATATTTGTACTGCATACTTTTTTTAATATTAGTTTTAGAAGTTAAAAATATCTGAAATAGTAAAACATTATTTTCATATGCAGTATAGAAATCTGTATTAAAAATAATAGTATTGGCGGTACAAGTACTTTGCACGTAGTTTGTTCCTATATTTTTATCAGAAAGTAATATTAAAATATTATTAGAACCACCAATAGTTTTAATAAGCAGGCACTTCTTTTCATTTTGGGTTAAAATTATATTTTGTAGTTAAAACAAGGTTTAGGGGTTAAAGCAAGTTTGATGGGCTAGAACAAGGTTTAAGAAGATTCAACCATGTTAAAGGTTAAAAGAAATAGAAATTAAAACTAGTTTTAAGAGTCAAAACAATGTCTAGACATTTACACAATGGTTTGAATTTCGGTTATACAAATGTTTTCGGATAAAAAAGTGTTGTGGAATTGAAACAAGAGAGTATTACAACGCGATATAACAGATTAAAGTATGTTTAGATCTTTAAAAGGAGGTGTAGGGAGGGATTCAACGCTGTTCGGGTAAAAAGGTCTACACTTTAATACAGGCGCAGAAGGAAAAAATCACGTCCTCCGAACCAATTTACTGCTCAAGAAACTTGGGAGTTCGCAGTTGAAAATAACATGACAAAAACCTCAGTATGTTACAACTTACACAAAGGGGTTTATATACCCCTACAATAACAATAAGAATATTGCAAATTATAAAAAGAGATATTTCAACAGGGAAAAATGATATTTAGTGAAAAAATATTTACACTTGTGGTGCTACAACAGTTCATATTTTCTTGCATTGTTTGTCAATTTGCAATTTTTTAAAGATTCAGAGACATCAACGAAAATGACACCAGCGCCTTCTTTTAAATGTTCCTTATTCTTTTAAGCGTTCCGTGAAAAAAAAGAAAAAAATGGAGATGATTTTCAGAATTTTTCTAAAACATTGCATTAATGTAGTCTATGTCGTATTATGTAGCCTATGTATTGAGTTTGTTAATGAAATTACTAGTATTAATGTGCTTAATGATTATGAATCCATGTCTTTAGACTTTTATTTATTTATTTAGTCAAAAAACAGTAAAAACTGTATATGACGTGTGGGGAAAGAAATTTATCTGCGCACATTTTCTTGAGGGCCAGAATTTTATTAAAAAAAAACAAAAAACAAAACAAAACAAAACGAAAACGAAAAAATTAATTTAGAAAATAATTATTTTACAAAAATAAAGATATTTGAAAAATGTTTTTTCCCGAGTTATAGAAAATCAATTTCAAATGTAAATGAACTACAAGCAAAAGGAGTGCTCAACAAAACGTGCGCACAGTGAAGCTACATTTACGTCCAGAAGCAAAGCAAGGGGCCATCTCAGCATTTGCTCAATGGATCAGGGAAACTGGACAAAAACCTGATCGAGATGGGGGTCATTGACCGGGAAGCTGAAGTACATTACTTGTTACAGGCGTATTAAATATTTTTTTAAATGTATACAATGCAAACATAAACTAATTCATTATATATCTTTGTTTTGTTACATTAAACATTATTTTTCTTTTTCACGATCAGTATAGTCTCTAATTGTATAGAAACAGTTTTGCAGCAGAAAAGATTTTACTTTTAACTTAAATTTGTGTACCGACTTTAATTGTTTTATGTCATCTGGCAATGCGTTGTAAAGTAACGTACATGTATTGTTTGTTGATTTCTTGTACTGAGCTGTTGATACTGACACTTGATGCACGTGATTTCTACGGCGTGTGTTGTAATTATAAATATCAATATTGCATGAAAATATGTTCCCTCCGTTAAGTAGGTCATTTTTGACAAATATTACAGATTCGTAAATAAATAGACAAGGCAATGGTAGGATTCCCAGCTCAATGAAAAGAGGCTTGTAGGAATCACGTGGAAGGCATTTTTTCATTATTCGAATAATTTTCTTTTGCGATCTGAAGGTCTGAATACTACAGGATGAGCTTCCCCAGAATATTATGCCATATCTCAGGCGGGAATGCACATTTGCAAAATAAACGCAACGAGCTGCATGAAGGCTGACAGAATTTGAAAGAATTCTGAATGCATAGCATAATGAACTTAATTTAGTGTTTAACCCATTAATTGTTGTGATCCCCAAATGGGGATAACGGAAATTTTAGTCCATGCCTTAACTCTGAATAGGTTGGTAGTTCTGAAGTACTGTTCAAATTGTGCTTTGTATCTTTCTTCGTGAATGTGAGCAGGTTATCTTATGATTATCGCGATTCAAGTAAGTATTTTCCAACTTATTTGAAACTACTGCATGAAAAAGTGAGGTGAGGATTGTTCAGGATATTACATTTTTTTAAATATATATTTGTAATTGTTTGATAATTCAATTTTCCAGTATATTGTTGGCTTAGGTCTCTATAGAAGAGTGAAAAACCTTTTGTTGTTATTTAGTAGTAAATTCGATCAAAATAATGTTTGAAACTACGATCCCCATTTGGGGATCACAACATTACTAGACATTGCAATTTCGTTATTTTTCCGTTTGTGGTTGCAGGTTAGATATGGGCGATTATAAGTATTTGAGTTTGCGGGAAATAAAAGATATTCTCGAATCAGATGAATTTCATGACAATTGAGACAATGAAGATAAAGTTATTGATATCGTAGAACTTCCTCCTGACAGAGTAGATGATGTCTCAGACAAAGATGACATTGATAAAGATGATCTCGAGGAATCCGGGTTGCAAATTTCTGATGTTCCTGGCTCTTAGAAGTTCACACCTCTAATGAACAAATGGAGCGTTCTTTACCATCGCGCAAGACCATTGCAAACCCGCAGCCATCAACTTCAAAATCAGAAAGATTTGGTGAAATGAATGTCTGCTGAAGACACCACATTTGCCCAGAGTTTACTTCGATAACTTGTTTACTAGCTTCAATCTAATGATGCATCTCAAAGCCATTGGCATTAGAGCGACAGGTACTGTGCGAATATCCCGGAAGAATGGATGCCCCATCAGAAAAGATGAAGAGATGAAGAAAAAGGAAAAAGGTGTATTCGACTACATTTTTGACACCTAGAATGAAATTGTAGGTGTTGGCTGGAAAGACAACAGTTATGTAAAATTGTTGACTAATTTTGGAGTAGTTGAGCCACTTTCACAAGTAAAACGCTGGAATAGGTCTTAGAGGAAAGAAATAAAGGTACCTCAACCACATCTGTTGGCAGATTACAACAAAAACATGGGGGGAGGTATTAAGCTAGATTGGAGTGTGAATAAGTATCGAACAAAAATTAGAGGGAAAAAATGGTATTTCCCAATTTTTACAAATGCCATCGATACTGCATTAGTAGATGCTCATGCACTCTATTGCATGGCCAATGGAAAAATTCCCCTTCTGTCTTTCCGAAGAGCTGTTGCTACAGCGTATTTGGCACACACGTCGGAATTATCTGACCCGAAAACTGGAGGAAGATCATCCTACGGGAGGACCACATCTACCAGTCGAATACCTAGAGAAATCAGATATTCAAATATTTTCTAATATATATTTCAAATATATTCAAATATTCTCACATTCTTCAGAGGACAAATGGAGGCAAACAAAGAAAATGTGGTGTTTGCAAAAAGAATGTGCTCAAACAAAGCGCAAAATGTGATGTAGGACTACATATGGAGTGTTTTAAGACATGACATAGAAAATAGTTATGAACTGTTGTGATCCCCAATTGGGGATTTTTCTTAAAATTGTACTTTTTTTCATTAAAATGTATTTAATATCAAAAAGGGACTTTATTCATTTCATTGCAACATACATCAAATCAAATTATCACATTTAGATCAAAAAATAAAATTTGGCAGTTAATGGGTTTATTCTGTTATATGTACATTCCATTTGAGGTTTGATTGAATTGAAAGACCTAAAAATTTTGTTGCCTCAACATCAGCTAATTGCATATTGTTCATTTTCAATGGAACATGCGATTTCCGATTTGAGATGCAAAAATGCATTGAAACAGTTTTTCTTTCGTTAACAATTAATTTGTTATTATTAAACCAATTTGAAACTTCTGAAATTGTACTATTTACTGCTTCTTTTTTGCAAAGAACATTCGTGTCATCAGCAAACAGAACCGTTCTTCCATTTTTAATAGACGAGGGCATATCGTTTACATATAACAGAAAGAGAATAGGACCTAAGATCGAACCTTGCGGGACCCCATGCACAATTGGCAAAGAATTGGAAATATAAGTATGTAATGTCCTTTCCTGCCAGTATGGTATTTCTACTCTTTGAGTCCGATGTTTAAGGTAAGAAGTTATCCAATCTAGGGCAATACCACGAATTCCATACGAAGGTAATTTTGAGAGCAAGATCTTATGGTCAATAACGTCAAAAGCTTTCGAGAGATCTAAGAATATTCCAATGGGTATTTCATTTTGGTCTATTGATGAAGCAACATCTTTGAGAAAAGAAAAAATGGCAGTTTCCGTAGATTTTGATTTTCTAAAACCGTGTTGTGAGTCTGAAAACGCACTGTTTTTCCTGAGAAATGTTTCCATTCGTAAGTAGAAAAGCCTTTCTAATATTTTTGAGAAAACTGACAAAAGAGAAATTGGCCGGTAATTTTGAATATCATTTTTGTTCCCTTTTTTAAAAAGTGGCTTAATTTTTGCTGTTTTGAAAATATCTGGATATATTCCTGTACATAAAGAAGCATTGAAAATGTGAGTTAACGGATGTATAAAGGCAGGTGCACAAGTTTTTAATAAACAATCCGGAAATTCATCTAAACCAGATGAATATTTATTTTTTAGTTTACTGACTATTCTGAGGATTTCGTTGGGAGAAGTTTCGGGAATAAACATCGTATCTGAAATTTTTTGGGAAGTGTAAAATGTTGAATTTTGTGATTTTAGTCCCTTCGTGAGATCAGACGCAATTCTGGAAAAGTGTTTGTTGAAGAGATTGGCAACTTTTTCCGAATTACTCGTTTCTCTTTCATTACACTCTTTCATTACACTTACACATTCATTCACTTTGTGGCAAAAGCTCTCGGATTCATGTTTGTGGATCCAAACGGGTGGATCTCAGAGAGCTCACTAGGTCGACGGCGGCGTCCACCTCAACCGGAGGGGCGTTGCGGAGCTCAGTGGCCTCTATACTAGAGTAGCTGAATTCTGCACACGCCCTCCCGTCGCCCGTTGACGCTGTGAGCGACCGCCGGTCTCGCGTTCCGCGGCCAAATTAAATCTACCGGCAGCGGCGATAGGAGCGGGGGCTGTTGGTTTCACTCCGGTAAAGGTGGCTTCAGCGGAGACGTGTGTGACGGTGGAGAAGGCGGGGACGGAGGAGACGACGGAGACGACGGAGGCGGCGGACACGGCGGCGGTGACTGAGCTGGCGACGGCGGCGGCTGTGACGGCGACGGCGGCGACTGCGGTGTCGTCGTCGTCGGCGGCGGCGGCGGCGGCGGCGACGGCGGCGGCGACGACGGCGGAGACGGCGGAGACGGCGGCCGCGACGGCGACGGCGACGGCGACGGCGATGGCGGCGGCGACGGCGACGGCGACGGCGACGGCGACGGCGACGGCGACGGCGGCGGCGGCGGCGGCGGTGACGACGATGACGACGGCGACGGAGACGACGAGGGCGGAGACGACGGCGGCGGAGGCGACGACAGAGGCAGCGACTTCGAGGGACGCGCCCTTTCAAGAACACTTTCAGGTGAGGAAGGGGTTCCTTAGGTTGTTGCAGGTGAACTGTCGTAGTATAATCAATAAAGAAATAGAGTTTTGGAATCTAGTTGATGCCTGCGATCCCGACATAGTGATAGGGACTGAGTCGTGGCTAACTGAGGAAATCGGGTCCTCTGAAATTTTTCATTCCCATTACAAGATCCTTAGGAGGGATAGAATTAGCAGAGGGGGCGGAGTCTTTATTTGCGTCAAAGAGGACATTAATATTAGATTAGAGTGGGTCAGTAGAGAGTTTGAAATGATGGGAATAGAAATTATTACGTCAGGAACTGTTTTAGAAATTATTGCATGCTATAGGCCTCCGAGCGATGGATATGACATTTTAGATAACATCATTCAGAGAACGGGAAACGAAAATGGCCATGCTATTGTTATTGGAGGCGACTTAAATATTCCGAGCGTAAACTGGGAGGGAACCGTTAGCGAAGGGAAAGTCCAAAATTTAGTAAACGGGCTGGTCTGGGAAGAGGGTTTTATCCAGGTAGTTCGGACCGGGACGCGACAGGATGCGATTTTGGATGTCTACCTAATTAGGCCGAAAAAACTTTTCATATCTTGTGAAGTTGTTGAGGGTATTAGTGACCACAAAGCGGTTCTTCTTGACTTAGACGGAAATATTTCAAGGAAAGGCATTACAATAGGAACGAAAGTACGGCAATACAAGAAAGCAAATGTAAGCGGGCTTCAAGGCTTCTTTAGGGAACAATATGACCGCTTTCTAAGAACAGAGGGCGGTATGGAAGAAATATGGGGCGTGTTTAAAGATATTATATACGAAGCTTTGCAAAAGTTTGTTCCGTGCAAAATTCTAAAAAATAATCCGGATCCAGAATACTACAATGCAAAAATTAGGAGAATGAAGAGGATAACGAGAAAGGCATTTAAGAACAGAAAGCGTAGTAGCGAGCATATGAATATTTTTCGAAATCATTCAAAAGAATTGGAGCGCGAAAAGAAAATTGCTCAGGAGGCATATTTAAAGAATATTCTATGTGGGAAGGGAAATAACTGGACAGGCTTTTATAAATATGCTCGTAGAAGGAAAGGAAATAAAGAGGATATCCCAGTTATTCGCGAAAATGGAAACACGCTAATTACTGACAATCGGGCAAAAGCGGATGCATTTAATCAGTATTTTAGTTCGGTTTTCAAAAATAGTACGGACCATCCATTTATTCAAGGGCCTTCGGTTGCGAATCAGTTTAATATTGAAGTAAACGTTCTATGGAATAAAGTAAAGTCAATGAAAAATGGTAAGTCAAGGGGTCCAGACGACATTTCTACGGATTTAATTAAACTGGCAGGAAAGGCAATATTACCGTACCTAATTAGAATTTTTCACGTGTCTTTGAATAATTCAAAAGTACCGGAAGATTGGAAATTAGCCTTTGTCGTACCAATTTTTAAAAGTGGTGACAAAACTAAATTATGCAATTATAGGCCGGTAAGTCTTACGTCAGTGGTGTGCAAGCTTATGGAGCATCTAGTTGGGAGTTACATTAAGAAAGAATGGGAAATTAAAAAATGGCTCTACGATGGGCAACACGGGTTCAGGAGTGGTTATTCATGCGAAAGTCAGGTAGTCACGCTATTTCAGGATCTAGCAGATGAAATTGACGCGGGCGGGAGAGTAGATGCAGTAGTTATAGATTTTGCTAAAGCATTTGATGTCGTTCCACACGATCGGCTTGTACAGAAATTAATGAATTCAGGCATAGATCCCAGGGTGGTGGCGTGGATTAGCGAGTTTCTGCGAGAAAGAAAACAGAAAGTCCGAATTGGACAAGAGTTATCTTCCGGGGCAAGCGTTACGTCAGGAATACCGCAGGGGAGTGTCATTGGACCCCTTCTATTTCTAGCTTTCGTCAATGATCTGCCGGCGCAATTAACCTCAAATGTTCGGCTATTTGCAGACGATTGCATAATATATCGTAGTATTAACTCGAAAAGAGATGAAGAAATACTGCAAAAGGATCTTGATGCGTTACATTACTGGGCGGAAAATAACGGAATGTCCATAAATAGCTCTAAAAGTAAATCCATCACTTTTGGCAGGGGTCATAATTACAGTGAAACACATTACCGTTTAAATAATGACATGATTCCGAGAGTTTCCTCGTGCAAGTACCTAGGAATTCATTTCGATAGTAAATTAAGTTGGAAAAAACACGTAGATTTTGTTGTAGGGAAAGCCTGGCGACAGGGGCGGGATTTCGGATCTTTCATTGAGGGGGCAAATTTGGACGCTATTATAAATATCAAAATAATCGTTTGCATGCTTTAAGTTAATTAATTGTGCTGCAATTATACACATTGCTTTCAATTTTGTTAATTATTATTGAATGTTATTAATTATATTAGTTGCACACAGCGGTGAGATTCCGCATTGTTACTTGAACGGTCCGAACTGTTAATTCAACGATACATTTTTACTTTCCCGTATACGTACGTATACACGGAGTGATATACGTAATATAGGGAAAGTTATGTAATGCTGCGCGAAAAAATGGCCAATTTTCGGCGGAAAAAAATTAATTGCCGGGCCGTGAAAAGGAACTATTGGTGGCACAGACTTTGCCGTATTAGTTTTCTATTCCCTTGGGTCGTCGGTAGCTATTCGGATTTGCCACATACTCTTTCTTGCCAGCTACCATCTATCACCGCCAAAAGTACATTTTTTTTGGATTTTCTTAATTTTTTCGGTTTCCTATTGGTAGAACGAAAATATTAATTTTAGAATATTAAAGAACACAAAAACCTAGTCATAAATAGCAATTTTCTTTTAAAAATTATGTGCCGTTTAAGAGAAAATGGCGTTTTAGCGCTACTAAAATTGCGAAATTTGAAGCTCATTTTCGCAGACAAATTTTGAGTTTTCAAAATACTTTATTTGAAGTTATTTTAAGCACTTACACTCACAAATATAATAATGTTTACAAATTGCTGGTAATGTGCATATTAAAGATGTGAGAGATCTTTCAAAAAAATACAATTATGTAATTTTTGAAAAAAAAAACAACTCAAAATAAACTTTACGCCATACTAAAGAGTGTAATTAGCACTATCCGTGACAAAAGTTTCAAGAAAACATTTGCAGCCATATATGAGAAAATGGCGTTTGAGCGTTTCTGAAAATGCGAAATTTTGAGCTACTTTCACAGAAAATGGTTGTGTTTTCGAGAAATCTTACTTGACATTATTTAAAGCACATGTACTCGTAAATATAATAATGTAAAAAAATCGCCGCTAATGTAAATACTATCGACGTGAGAAACATGTGAAAAAATTTACATTTTTGTAATTTTTGGAAAAACCAACCTATAGAGCAATATGGCTTTTATGTCTTCTGATAGAGTATATTTACCACTATCCCTACCAAAAGTTAAAAGAAAAAAATTGGAGCAGTTTTTGAGAAAATCTTGTTTTTGTAATTTTTTAAAAGTGCACATATTGCAGGCCCGAAATTAATTGCACGAAAACTACTAAAATTTTGAAAAAACATTTACATTACCTTTATGAAAGAATTCAATATGCAGAACAAATTTTATTTGAAGAAAAATCTCTATCTTCAATTTTGTAGTTGGAGAAAGACGCCGAAAACAATTCAAACTTTCACAATTTTCGAAAATTCAGAGTTATTCGTGAGAATCAGACCTATGCCATATTAATAAGTGTATTTTACTCTATTCATACAAGAAATTTAAAGAAAAAAATTGGAGCCCTTTTTGAGAAAATTTTGAAAATCCCCGGGGAGCTTCACATAAAGTACCTCCAAATTTTGAAGAATCGTTTTCAAAATCTCAAAGCTTCGACTAGAATCAGATCGACCGGGGAATATCCATTTTGGAAGAAATCGTACGTATGGTTTAGGCGCTAGCAGTGTTCATAGACGGACAGACGGACGGAGTACAAAATTATTTATTGTGGTACAAAATTAGTAGACAAATAGAAGATAGCAAATGGCTAGTTGGATTTGAATTTGTGAATAGTGTGGGTGGCTTGGCAGGCACTTTTGTTTCATGCCACATGCAATTTTTTTCTGTTTTTCGATTGCATTATCTCCGTTGGGGGACCAGATAAATTTTTGAAACAAATACTCCTGAAAGTTCACTATAGTAGCAACCGCTGTATACATTTCAACTTCGAAGTGTGAGTCCAAAGGGATTTAAAAAATTCGTCAATATGTGCAAAAAGTGTGTCTTTTGCAACCGTTTTTTAATTGGTTATAGGTGAGTACAAAATTTTTAATTGTGGTACAAAATTAGTACATAATTAGTAGACAACAATGGGTTAGGTGATTTTGAACTTCTGTAAAGTGGGGGTTGTAGGTTGACGTCAAGCTAGCACCCCCACTTTTGAATGTCGTTTTTTATTGGTTTATAGTTGAGTACAAAATTTTTTATTTTGATACAAAATTAGTACATAGTTCAAAATTATAGGCTAGTTAATTTTGAATTTCTGACAAGTGGGGGTTGCAACTTGACGGAGGTCTTGCTCTTGACTCGTCTTTTTGATGAACCCTGATTTACAGTGTAGTACAAATGCGTGTAATAAAAGTAAATATATTCCATTTTAATAAACGAAAATATATTAAATGAGAGAACAAATGGTCATCTTACAAGACGCCGTACTATTCAGCCCATTCACTAAGTTCATGTGCACGAATAAAGTTACAGGAAGTAAATCGATTTAAGCGAAAACAATGTTATCAGAATATTACCGGAAATATTATGTTGGTATTGTCTTGGCCCAATTCACGTTTCTTTCGAAAGAGAAATACACAAAAATAACTGACTTCGACCCACTTCTAGACAAAAACCTGTAATATACGCCGGTAGTTCTTAGCGATCTCGCACCGAAGGATCGCGCGTTCGACTCCCGCCTTGGGCATGGTTGCATTTCTATTCGTCCTTTCACCCCCTATCATCACCATATCATTTCATCTTCACAGTTAACATAACGTCACAGTTAACAAATAACAAAAAACAGACATGCAATTCCATGAAATCCCGCGATCTAGTTAGTAGAATCGAATAAAGATACATAATTATTAATGTCAAATTTTGTATGACGGTACACTTAAACTTTACACATTAATATATTTTTTGACAAAACATATGTAAACATTTTTCTTTCACTATTTTGTTCTTGTTTCTGAATAAAATAATTACATGAATGTAGCAATTTTTCACATGTTAAGTATAAAATTGAATATTGAAATTAAATTATTTGAGGAAAGTGACGATCAAATAATTTTCTTTACAAATAATGATCAGTGTTAAGTATTAGAATTAAATGATTGAAGTATTTGAATTGTAATTAAAATTTACAGTTTTAATGACATACAAATTCCGTGCATTGAAGTACATAAATATTAGCTACGCAATGTTAAATCGACCAGATAAAAACATTCGACATTCTGGAAAGTGGACAAAACTGTCAGTTTGCCGAACTTTAACGATTCATAGCAATAACAAACCTTTTTTAAATTATGGTAGTAAAAGTGGCTCTGTTGTCCAAAAAAGAACAAAAAAACTTTTTTGTTATAAAAACCTTTTTGTTATAATAATACAACCGACATTAGATTAAAACAACAGATTCCCATTTATAATAACAGAGAAGGGAAGTTATTATCAGTGGCCTAGCGTGATCATTTTTCCTGGGTAGGCTGCAAAGCAGATTAACGTATTATTTGACACTCCTCTGTCGTCATTAACGAAGAGATGTTATTTTCTCGATTACCCTGGGGATACTAGAATAACGTGAGTCAATGGCCACCGAAGTTTGCTATTTTGCTATAACTTCTAGGAGAACAAAGTATCTATGAGATTGTCGTCTGATAAAGTCACATTTCCTTCAGTATTATTCATCAGCTATTGATTAAATTTTAATTTGAACTAAACGCGATGAACTAACATTAATTTCTCACCTGTCAGATACAAGAACTGAAATCTTACTTTCTTGATCTGACTCGTTTCACTATAATAAAAGCTCGTGCGTTCGCCAGTACTGCAAGAACTCAACTGAGCTCTTATTCTTTTGACATCGCAGAGATGTCATCGTCACCTATACCGAAAGCCCTCTGACTGAGGACTAGGACAGTGGTCCGCATTCATGTTGGACAAACATTTATTTCACAGCCCGCAAAAACAATTTAAAAATGAGAGAACCAAATGGGTGGACAACAGGCTTATTATAATTAATGACTGATTTATTTTGCTCTCTTTTGTCCCTGTCACTCACGGCTGTCGATAAGAAATTTTTAATTTTATTATTAATAATAGAGTATTTATTTTGGTCTATAAGTAAAATCCTAAGAATCAACTTTCCATTTACAAGACATTTCTCATCACAAGTGTGAATTAAACGAATTACGTGTGAATAGTACCGATTATAATGAATCGTACCGCAAGCCGCCCACTGTTTCCTGACAACTCTTTCAGCGCCTGTGAGGTTGGTCATTCCGATAAGCTGGGCTGATTTGTGGTGTGTGTGTGTGAGTGAGTGCGTGGCGTGAGAAAGCCCGCCACTGGCCCCAGTGATCTACAGTGCCGAAAGGACACGTACTGTGGATGCGTTGAGGGCTCCGAAAGAACAGAGACTTCGTTCTCTCTTTCGCGTAAGTTCGAAACTGAGTAGGAAGTACAAGATGTCAAACCTACCATGATTTTACGCATGAAACTGTTTAATTTCTAAGTAAATATCATTTAAAAGTAAAATACAATTGAAGGATTTTTTTTAATACGGGATATTCACAGTAACGCTGAACATTATCCCGCCCGTTTTATAATATTGAACTAAAGTTTGCCAATTTATTTAAGCAGTGTGGTATTATCTTTGCTTAATAAAATTATTATTCCCTTAATTATTATTAAAATTCTTTTGAAAATACAGAAAAAAGTAAATCTTTTTTTACATAAACTTGAATGCAATGTCTAAATATATTTTTTTAAATATGTCCCAACATTGGGGGGGGCAGTTGCCCCCCCTTGCCCCCCCCCCCCGAATCCCGCCTCTGATTAACACCATGATCTGCAAGCAAGTTGAGAGCCTCAGAAAGTTCTTCCACGAGAAATCTACCGTATCCAAGCTACACGCAGCAATTTGTGCAGTAGACGAATGGACACCATTAAAATTATGCCAGTCAGACGTAAACCTTACGGCACTCAGTATCCAGCAAAAACTTGATGCGTGGATGGCAAAGCCTATTCACGGAAGACATCCAAACGAGATCGGCCAAGCACATGTCGATACACTGTCGTCGAACTACTGGTTGATATCAGGGCAGATCTTCCCTGAAACTGAAGGATTTATGGTTGCCATTCAAGATCAAGTAATTCCAACACGAAATTACAGAAAATATATACTGAAAGACCCAAGTGTGAACGATGACCGCTGTCGATTCGGTTGTGGACAAATTGAATCAATACAGCACATTACATCAGGCTGCTCACATATAGCTGGATCAGAATACAGGAACAGGCATGATGCAGTAGCAAAAGTAATCCACCAAGAATTGGCCCAGAAGTACCAATTATCATCCGAGAAGCACTATGTGTATAACCCGGAGAATGTGTTGGAAAATCAGTCTTATCGACTGTACTGGGACAGAACGATTCTCACAGACAGAACTGTCATCTGCAATCGACCTGACATTGTTCTGTTCAATAAAGAAAGCAGGCAAGTCGACATTATCGATGTCTCAATTCCAAACACATCCAATCTTCAGTTGAAATACACAGAAAAGAAGACTAAGTATGTGGATCTCTCAGAATCTATCATCCAATTATAGTATCAAGTACTGGAGCCATCCCGAAGACCATGCATCAAAGTCTCAAGGAATTGGATCTTCCTCAAAACCTATGGAAGCTTATGCAGAAGGTTACTATCATCTCAACGGCCAGAATCGTCAGAAAATTTGTAGGAAATCAACGTGAATAATTAGATTCAAAATTATAACCATAATTTGTATTGTGATTATGTCAATCTGTACAATTTATGTAGTTACCGTAAAGATACGAGATAATAAAGTAATAATAATAATAATAATAATAATAATAATAATAATAATAATAATAAGATTCGTCTCTTTCCAGTGAAACACACGTCAGTGTTGAAAATTCATCTGGCAATGAATTACACGATAAGGACATAATGCGAAATCTCCTTCGGCGCGATATAGAAAGAGTTCGTCAACTACCGTTTGAATCTCGCGAACCGTTGAGGAGAATATACGAAAATGCCAAAGCTAAAAGAGTGATAGAAACAGTGAATTCGGTCTTAAATGAGGTGATCGAGACCCCAGGCAGAGATCTAGATATTACTGAAATCAATCACATCATATATGCAACTGGATATCTAGTATCTCAGATAATTTTGGGGCCAGCCAAGAACACCGGCGGCCGACAGCAAAATAGAGTAAACAGCTCTGTACCCCCACGGATGAAGAGAATTATGAAACGGATAGCCGACACCCGGCGCGAAATATCACTCTTATAATTATTTTCTAAATTAATTTTCTAAATTTTCTAAATTTACTAAAATAATTATTTTCTAAATTAATTTTTTCGTTTTCGTTTTTATTTTATTTTATTTTATTTTTTTTTAAATAAAATTCTGGCCCTCAAGAAAATGTGCGCAGATAAATTTCTTTCCCCACACGTCATATACAGTTTTTACTGTTTTTTGACTAAATAAATAAATAAATAAATAAATAAATTCTTATGTAAATCCAATAATTTTCAGGCAGACTCAACATTAATATATCTTTATTGTACAATCTTTCCAACGTTTGGAAGGTCATTGGCCTTCCTCATCAGGGTCTAGTAAATACAATATAATAATAATACAGAATATTATTTCATTGGATTATATGTAGATATTTTTACAAAATCTATATTTACAAATACAAATTATAAAATACAACTTACAAGAGACTGACTGCATCAATGAATTTTTGTATAAATTATTAGCTGAATAAATTATGTTTCTTTCACATTTTTGAAAACAATTTATTACATAATTTTTCAGAGCCACCTCAGAATGTAAATATTTTGAAATTGATTAGCAGTTTCATGTAACTTTTTTCAGAGTCCTAATTTGAATGTAAATATTTCTAAAAACAATAGGCAGTATACTAATAAATGCTGTTTCAACAGGTTATGTTAGACAAATTTGATATAGTGCTGTTTATTTTTGAAAAACATTAATTAAAGGGTCATTAAGTTTTGTGAAAGTATTCCGCTCTGTCATAGCATTTTTCAAGAGGGCACTTTTACTGTGGGCACTCAGGTCTTCCTATACTAAGGATGGCCGTGGTTCTGGCTTTTACACTGAGTATTTTTGTTTTTATTGTTTTAGTTTGTTATCGATATCGCATCACTAACTGCCACCACCAATAGAATTCCGACAGCCACAGCTAGTACAACATATATAGATTTCTTACGTTTATTAACCATCCAGCGGGCGCGCGGACGTAAATTTTACAATAACAGACTTTTTGCGTTTTCTGTAAACTCATTGTTGGCCAAGACGTTCTTGGTTTTCCTTGCAGGTGCTTTTACTGATGCATTCCTGAAGTCGCTATTTTGTTTGCACGCGATATTAGTTTTTGTAACGTTCTATAAGGGATAAGTGTACAGTGGTGTAAATTTTAGGCTGCGCGCCTGTTGTTGTTTTAAAATATTGTATTATAATTTGGTCTAATCGAAATTTTGGGTAAAATGTCCTGAGAAAGAATTCGTGTGAATGAAATTCAGAATATTCTACAAGAGCTGTCTGATGAGGAGGTAGATAATGTATTGGATACTGATAGTGTCAGTGACCTGAGTGTTGAAAATGTGGCCGAGCATCAGCACAATACTGGATCGGAACATGATACTAAATACGAATTATTATCAACAGATATGTTTTTTGGTAGTAAATAGCATTCTTAGATATTATAATGCGACAAAAAATTGCATTGTTCTACAATTACTTTGTTTTATTCAGATGGTATTGTGTTACGTAAAATTTACGACACGCGCCTGCTGGTGAAAAAAGGTTACTCGCGTCCGCTGGAAGGTTAAAGAAATCATTTGATTACAGTTACATTACTGATCATTTATGTCCTTAAGGAAAACGTATGATCTGCAATATCTCATGTAAAGTATGTTTCTGAGGAAATGCAGACATGTTGTTCGAAGAAATGTTTTTATGAATCACTGTGCAGGCTTTCTTTTGGTTCTAAAACAAACTCAGTTTACCCATAAATACTATATTCGAAATTTTCATGCATAATACTCAACATACTTGGCTACTGCGTCAAGAAATTCGTCATTTTGATTGTCTTGAATATTCATTCTTACTCCCATTGAAGTTTCTGAAACAAAAACACACACTCATACACACATCAATATTAAATTTAATTGCTACGAATAAGCATTCGAGTGAGGTGACGTAAATTGATTTTACAATTCAAACATAAAAAATTCCTTCATTAAAAACTATAGGAACATATTACTTTCCCGCATTCGTACATATATACGGAGTAATATTCGTAGTATAGGGAAAGTTCTGTAATGCTGCAGAAAAGCGATTTCCAGATTTTAACGGAAATACACGTTTTGGGGTCCCTTGATACCGAAAAAGTGTTGTTTTTTTTCAATACGTCCGTCCGTCTGTCTGTCAGTCCGCCCGTCTCTTTGTGTCTGTCTGTCCGTCCGTCTATTCGTCAGCCTTTGAACAACTCCTCAAAATATCCATTTCAATCGAGACTGCTTCGAGTTCCTTCAAATTTCTGGAGGAACATTCGGCTGAACGGTTTTGGCGGTAGCTTTGCCTGAAAACGGACGGACGGACAGAGAGACGTTTTGCCACCAATTGATTTCTCGGTAACAAGGACCTACAAAACATGGAGCCTGACTGCACAATATTTTAGAAAATGTAATTTACTACATAAAGGAACACTATTTTTTAGATAACAGGCCCCGACAATAAGAGTTCTTTGTCAAATATTTGCAGATTTTCTGTGGAAGATTACAATATTTTCTCATTTTACGAAGTAGAGCGATAAAGTTAAAACTGGAAGCAAACGCTCCGATAAATCAATGTTTTTGTGGAACGTATTTTCAGTTTTGTATAAAATATAACCCTTTGAAACGTAAACAAATTTTAAGTCATTATTTTAAGATACATCTTTACATACAGTAGGTACAGTAGTAAATGTTTATTCAAATGTATATTATTATGTATTATGTATGTGTATGTATGTATTATGTATATTATTATTAAATTGTATATTATTATGTTGTAGGTAAAAGTGATTATCCATATTTGTCTGAATATGATTGTGAGTGAATACTTGTAGGATGGTGTGTATGCGAGTGTTCCTTTGTCTTTGTATGATATGTATGTAAGCGTGTATGTTTGTATGTATGAATGTTGGTGTGATATGTAAGTAAGTTTATTTACTTAAATGTTAGTATATATGTAGTTTCATTCGTTGTATATGTATAGGCATGTAAATGCAGTTGCATGTTCGTTTGTTTTTTATATTGATTTTTTATAGTTATTTATAGTTTATTGTTTTTATAGTTAATTGTGTTTTGTACTTTTAATGTACTTTTGTTTTTCTGTATTCTGCCACCGGGCAACATCAGCCCAATTGTAGAATAAACCCTATCTATCTATCTAAATTCAAAAGATCAAAGTATAACAAATTATAATTCATATGGATGAAATATGGCATTAAAATCATCAATGAGCTTTTCTGATATTTAAATTAAACAGTAGTAAATAAAATTGGAACTTAAAATTATTGTTAAAAATATTTTAATTGACTTACCACATGAAATATCCAGGGAACAACGCGATAAATATGGATATACATCAAACTCAGAACCACCAACTTCTTTCTTCAGTTTTTGTGGTAAAATACTCGCTTGTAAATTAAATACTCTCAGAAAATCTTTCAGAATTGAAGAGTGGAAAGCTGGGTTTAATAATTTTCTCTCAGATCTCCATTGGTCGCCTTTTCATATAAAAAGTAAAAGTTATTTTTGCATATAACATATACTCTACAACAGAAAAAAAGAGTTTTAATTACCTTACCTGCAGAATTAATAAGTCCATTACCAGTCATATCTTCTATAAATCTGCACTGCATACTTTTTTAAATATTGATTTTAGAAGTTAAAAAGATCTGAAAAAGTAAAACACAATATTCTGATGCAATATACAAATTTGTATTAAAATGAAACTTATTGATGCTGTATTCGCATTATGTTTAACAAAATGTTATATTAAAATACTATTAGAATCTGCAATTTTTTTCCAAAGAAATAATTCCGTTTCCGGGTTGAAAAAGTTTGGGGGGTTAAAACAAAGTTGCGAGATTAAACGCGTTTTCGGAGTTAAACAAGGTTTTGGGTGAAAACAAGGGTTTGGGGACAAAACAAGATTTTTGTATTGAAACAAATTCAAGTTGAGTACTAACAAGGTTTTGAAGTTGAAACTGGGTTTGGAGTTAAAACTAGGTTTTAGGGTTTAAACAGTTTTGGCGTTAACCCTTAAGCGCGCGCGTCAAATTTCGGAACATATGAGAGCGCGCGGCGCACGGAGTGCGCCAAGCAGATTTCTGTTTTTTCTGCAACCACATTGGGATATTTTTGTTTCAGTTTATGGCACATATCATTACAATTATTAATGGCACAGTCAATTCATTACAACCCACTTCTTCCTCCTCTTCGTATTTGAGCAAAAGTTTTGTAATGCGACAGGTTTCTCTCTCAAAAACACCCCTGGAACAAAAACGTTATGATTTCTCAAAATAATACGATTTTAATTCACTAGTTCGCGTACAGTGAGTATAAAATGTTTTTTCCATGGACGTAATAAGATCAAAGTTCATAACAGAAGGATAATTTGGGACTCTGCATATCTCTACACTGAGAGAAATGTTGTAGTAGAATGTACTAAATATTTTTAGTAAACGATCGTATAGTAAACACAATTATTCGTGTAGTAAGATTCACTAAACATGATTTAATTTCGTTTAGTAAATCAAACAATTCATAATCGTAAGTGAATGAACTAAGAGAATTGTCAGTGGTACTATTCTTGTTTCGTAGATAAAACCATTTGGTGAGATCTACGTTTCATGTCATCACACTTACCAAACACTGTTTAGTAAGCACTGTTTACTAAATATTGTTTAGAAAGCGCGCGTTCTCAGCAACCTGCCCAATTGAAATGGTTATAGAACCTATCTGAAGTGTAAGAATTCAACGCTGTATATAATATTATACGCTATATAAATGACGTGTTTAATCTTTTATTAGTTTTCAATAATTATGTTATATTCTCTAAACTAACGGTAGAAATACCGTCGACAGCCTAAAACCAGCAGCTGTGCGTCCGTAACTGTTCTGCTAGGCTGGGTCTGTCAGGAAACCGTGGTAAAGGCAGCCTAAGTCCACGGAGTCGTGGGATGGGTGACCGCTGCGGAACCCCAGTTGCTACCTGCTTGGAGGGTCAGAAAGAAAGTATTTCCTTTAGTTACTTTCACTGCACTGTTTAGTAAATATTACTCAATATTTAACGTCAACGCAAAGATTCGTTTAGTTTTCTCCACTAGTTGCCATTCGTCCCGGGTACGACCGGTTTAGTGAACATTATTATACGTGAATTAGTGTGTTTAACTAAACAGCAGTTTCGTAAACTTGACTAAGCATTTTGTTCTACGAAAATCTGCTATACCGTTTAATTGAATCTATTACGTGATTAATTGTATGAACTTAACATTTCTCTCCGTGTACGTTCGGTGCACAGTATGGGACAGACGGTCCGTTGATGACTGATCCACCAATAATTCAACCCGGGATTGAGTGAGGACAACGAAACTTCACACATTAGAAGCCAAGACTCCACTGAAACGATACACAAAGTGATAACGAATGTCGATTCATCTATCGAAAATGGCCCAACAATATCCGCTGACGGCGTACCCTGTGCGCCAACACGTCCATTTTTTGGAGATAAAACGAGGTTTTGGACACTCGACGGCAACGCGTGGTATCGACATCTGCTACGTCTTTTTGTACTTCTTTCTTCTGATGACATAATTTGCATACCAAGTCTTGTATTAAGTACCATCTCATTTAACTGTGGCTTCGGGTGCCTGCTGCTTTTGCGGCCGGCACTATCCGAAACCATGAACAACAATTTAACCTAAACTGCTCATACAATTCAAACTAAGTCTTACGCTGCAGCTGCAACTATAGATCTTCCCAACCAAGAACCAAGCAATCATCATCGAGGCGCATAAAGGGTAATTTGAGTAAATTAACAAACCATATCCAAGAAAATGATATTCGTTTTGCGTCCCATATCAAAAACAGGATTTGCGCATTCTTAAAATCAAAGAAACTTGCTAATTGTATTACAGATAACCACACGTCATTCACTATCAATGACACTGAAGTACGTTTTAGACCCTGACTTAGCAACCACATCAGAGTTATAATATTCAATGTTTTTCCTGCTTGCTCACATCAAAAAGGCTCTTAATCAATTTAACGATCAAACAATACTATGTGAATTAATTTAAAAAAGCAACTAAATTTAAAATTATAGAAAGAATAGGGCAAGTCACTCGACAACTGCGAATGATCGTAGTCCAAACGCACGATTTAAATGTTCGCAATATCTAGAACTATGTACATCAATGCCCAGCTGAAAACTCATATTGTAAATAATACACCGTTTGATATTAAACTCAAGGTGTCGGTTCGTTAAGATATTCAATACTCTAACATCGTTTGACCATCATTCCCATGCACAGAAGTGAAGTGTTTCTAATGGTAACAAATGGTATTTAGTACTCAAAGGTGAAAATATAAGTTTGATTATTTTTTGGCTCGGAATCCTTTTCTTGAGGTACGTGCGAACGCAGAAAATAATCCAATACTTTTCAGTATAAAAATAATTTGTCAATTTTGGCACCCCAGCAAGTTGGCACCCTGATATTTAGGACAAGGTTTTATTGTTCTTTAATATTCTTAAAATAATATTTCTGTACTACTATTAGGAGACAGAAAAATTAAGAAAATGCCCCCAAAATGTACTTTGGGTGGCAATAAATGGCAGTTGGCAAAGGGATGTGGCAAGTCTGAATAGCTATCCGAGACCAAAGGAAATAGAAAACTAATACAGAAAAGTCTGTGCCATTCTGTAGCACCACTAGTTTATATTAAAATCATTGCTTAAATCCTCCACGGCCGTTAGAAATCTCTGAGCTGTGAAGAACTGCACAACACTTACACAACGAGTAATGTTACTGAATGGTACAGACTTTTTCGTAGTAGTTCGATTCTTAATTTCTTTGGTTTGGTCTAGCTTTTCGGTCTTGCCACATACCATATCATGGCAGCTGTTATCTGTGGCCGTCCACAGTTCATTTTTTTACAATATTTCGTTCTTACAATAGTGGAACTGAAATATACTTCAAGAATATTAAAGAAGAATAAAAGCTCGTTCTGAGTGGCAATTTTCTTTGTAACATTTGAAGCTGTTCTTAAGAAAATGGCGTATAAGCGTAACTGAAAATGCAAAATTTGAAACTCATTTTCACAGCAATATTTTGACTTCTTTAAAAGCTTTATTGGAAGTAATATGAAGCATATCCACTCACATATGCAATAATGTATACAAATTGCTGAAAATAAGCAAATATAAAAGGTCTGAGATATATTTAAAATAATTAATTTAGTATAATTTTTGAAAAAACAAAAGAATACAACAAAATTAATGTTATGTCATCTTAGACATTCCTATTAGCACTATTCGCACGTAATTTTCAAAGAAAAAAATTGTCACCGTTTTTGAAGAAATTGCTTTAGAGTGATACTGAAAATACGGAAGTTTGATCTCATATTTAAAAAAAAAAGAGTTCTCGAAAAACTTTATTAATCACTATTTAAAACTCATACACCCATAAATACAATAAGTGAACAAATCACCCCTCAAATAGATTTGAAGACTCCAGTAAATTTTATTTTTGAAAGAAAACAAGAAATGAATTGAGCATAATGGCGTTTATGCTACATTATTGAGTTCGTTTAGCACTACATCTACCAAATGTTTAAAGAAATATAGAGAGCAGTTTTTGAGGAAATTTTCGTTTTTAATTTTTACTTTCCCGTATACTACGTATACACGGAGTGATATGGCCAATTTTCGGCGGAAAAAAATTAATTGCCGAGCTCTGAAAGAGAATAACTGGATAAAACCAGTTGCTAAATTATGAAAAAAAACCCCCTAACACGTGATGTAGCCAGAAACCCAGTTTTCTAGATCCTTGATACCGAAAACCCAATTGAAAGGAAAACGTCCGTCTGTCCGTCTGTGAACACTGCTAGCGCCTAAACCATACATACGATTTCTTCTAAAATGGATATTGCCCAGTCGATCTGATTCTAGTCAAAGCTTTGAGATTTTGAAAAAGATTCTTCAAAATTTGGGGGTACTTTACATGAAGCCCGCCGGGGTTCTTCAAAATTTTCTCCAAAACAGCTCCAAATTTTTTCTTTAAATTTCTTGTATGAATAGAGTAAAATACACTTATTAACATGGCATAGGTCCAATTTTCAGGGATAACTCTGAATTTTCGAAAATTTTGAAAGTTTGAATTTTTTCGGCGTCTTTCTCCAGCTACAAAATGGAAGATAGAGATTTTTTCTTCAAATAAAATTTGTTCTGCACATTGAGTTCTTTCTTTAAGGTCATGAAAATGTTTCTCAAAATTTTAGTAGTTTTCGTGCAATATTGCGTGCAATATGTGCAACATTAAAAAATTACAAAAACAAAATTTTCTCAAAAACGGCTCCAAATTTTTTCTTTAAACTTTTGGTAGGGATTGTGGTAAATTTACACTATCAGATGAGGTAAAAACCATATTGGTCAATCGGTTGGTTTTTTCAAAAATTACAAAAATTTAATTTTTTTTACTTGTCTCTCACGTCGTTAATATTTACATTATCGGCGACTTTTTCACATTATTATATTTACGAGTACATGAGCTTTAAATAATGTCAAGTAAAGTTTCTCGAAAACACAACCGTCTGCTGTGAAAAGTAGCTCAAAATTTCGCATTTTCACAAATTCTCAAACGCCATTTTCTCATATATGGCAGCAAATTTTTTCTTCAAACTTTTGTAACGGATAGTGCTATTTACACTCTTTAGTATGGCGTAAAGTTAATTTTGAGTTTTTTTTAAATTACATAATTGTAATTTTTTTGAAAGATCTCTCATATCTTTAATATGCACTTTACCAGCATTTCTAAAGATTATAATATTTGTAAGTGTACGTGCTCTAAATAACTTCAAATAAAGTATTTTGAAAACTCAAAACGTTTCTGTGAAAATGAGATTCACATTTTGCATTTTTAGTAGCGCTAAAACGCACTTTTCTTTAAAACGACACACAATTTTTAAATAAAAATTGCTATTTAGGACAAGTTTTTTGTGTTCTTTAATATTCTAAAATTAATATTTCCATTCTACCAAAAGGAAACCGAAAAATTAAGAAAATGACAATAGTAAATTATGCAATTAATTTATAATGTTGTCCTTTTTTGCACGAATAAAAAGATATTACCAAACGAACGACGTTAGGAGTGAGTTCAGTAATATCTTCTTATGAGTTATAATAACATTATAAACGAGTTGCATACAGTATTTTTTGTATTTCTCGAATGCTCGTATTTCTCGGTTTGACGTCATGAATGCTACCTAAGCAACTTATTTGTTTACAAATGGCAATTAGTTTGGAAGTCGCGATTGAAACATAATGGATTTGCCCAGAGAAATTGTGGCAGAAGCTGCAAAAGCAGAAAATGCTATGATACCGAAAAAGTCTTGCATACTTTATGAGAAAGAGTACCTAAAGTTTAGGAAATGGATGGATTGAAAATATGCAAATTTATTATGGGAAGCTGTTGTTCTTTCGTATCTTCCGGAGCAGTTTGGTTAAGTTAGTATAATGAATACGCTAGAATAAAGACGTTTGTTAATTTAATGCATGACTCTTTAAACATTAAAGCAGCATGTAAAGCAGCATGTTATCGCAGCATGTAAAGCGTCGACACCATGGTGCACTAAAGACTAACGATCAAAAACAATATTGATATTGGAAATTTTCATAAAGTAAGTTTACTTATGAAACAAACAAATGTGGGATATCAACCTATAAAGGCAATGGTATTTTCTCAACAAGCTGTAAACACATTTCTTTCAAAAGCTGATGAAACTTTTCTTTTAATGAAGGTATAATAATGACAGTGGCAATAATAGTTAAGTTTTATTTATTATTTGGTGTATTGTATTAATAACTGGTTTTCAGGTTGTTGCTATTTTTGGCATATTTGATGCTTGTAGATGTGTCGAATTGTACAATTTGTGCATCAATGATGTGAAAGAAGAAGTTTCTGTTTTGATAGTGAACGTTAAAGCGTCAAAAAGTGACAAGCCCGGAATATTTACTACCGTATCCAGAGAAGAATTTAATTATGTTGAAGTCTGTTAAAAAGTGTGTTACATTTCCTTAAGACCCTCACATGTTGAACACAAAAAACCTTTTTTGTTTTACAATCATGGCAAATGCAGCTGCAATCCAATTGGTATCAATACATTTGCGAAAATACCAAAACATATTGCAATTTTTTTTTAAATTACCAAATGCAAAGAAAAACAAGCATTTTAGTTATAAATGCATGTTTTGGAGTGTCACTGACCAATTTATCAAATTGTACAATTAATGTACATGTTCACGGGAATTAATTTGATGTTTTTAGTTGTTCATATTATGTTGTTCTTTTTATATTACCAAATAAAAACAAAATATAATTTTAAAGGAGTAATAAATTAATAAATCAGTTTTTAAAAGTAAGTTTTTTCATAACATTTGATTTTACTGCGAACACTGCAATCTATTTATATGGTACCACTGCCTTCTTTAAACTCCATAACTGAAAATATATAGGGGCCGTGACTATTACGTCGGTGATGGCTCATATTTTGTGCAGAAATAGCAATGGCGTAATGATTCCTGCAATAATATGCCATATTATGAACGATTTTGTTAATGGAAAAGGGTTGTTTATAATGCTGGTACACAAAAAAATGTACTTTTGGCGGTGATAGATGGCAGCTGGCAAGAAAGAGTATGTGGCAATTTCATATAGCTAGCGAAAACCCAAGGAAATCGAAAACTAATACGGGAAAGTCTGTGCCATTCAGTAGCACCACTAGTTTGAAATAACAGATATTTCACGCAATATTGCACGAACACTAATAAAAATTTCAAATGAATGTACATGATCTTATTGAAAGAACTAAAAATTTCAGTCGAAGTAAAAATCTCTATCTTCAATTTTATTTGACGCGGAAAAAAATCGAACTTTTGTAATTTTCGAAAATTTAGAGTTAGTAGTGAAAGTCACACCAATGGCATCTTTATAAACTCATTTCACTCTATTCTTCCAAGAAATTTAAAGAAACTATTTTGGTGCCTTGTTTGAGAAAATCTTAAAAATATACTATGGGCATCCTGGAAAGAATCTTCAAAATTTAATGAATGGCGAATCGCAGATTCTATCATCAGGTCAGATCATCAGGGATTTATTCAGTTTAGAAAAATCTTACATACAGTTTTGGTGCTTGTGTTGTTCTGATACCCCAGACAGACCGACGGACAGACGGAAGGAAGGACAGACGGTTTTAAAATAGCAGTTTTTATGTACCAACGGATCCCAAAACGTGTATTTCCTTTGAAATCGATTTTATGCAGCATCACTTAACTTCCGCTGTATTACGTATATTACTCCGTATAAACGTACGTATACGAAAAAGTAACTAGTTGTGCAAGAGATAGCACAGACTTTTTTGCCGTGAACGTTATCTCTTGAATCGTTGCATCCTTTTGCAATACATTGTGAATTTTAGTTCTTCAGTAAACGTAGACATCCTAAACGAAACATATAAGCAAGATTTTTCATTCTTGAATGCCAGATGTTGGTTTAGCTGTGATCGCTAAGTCATTGTACATTCCTGGCCAGGGTGTATATATGACTTAGGTATAAAACAAACTCATATTTGTAACATATGTTTGTTTATAATAAATATTTTAAATAAAATATAAATAAAAATATATTATTATTGCGAGACAGTATGGGACGTGCAGTGCAAAGGAAATATATTTTTCTGACACATATGAAACTTGAATTGCGAAAAATTAAATATTCATAACATTTTTCTATTATAATTGCAAAAATATTATTCATAGTTAAAAGTTTTCTTTTCAACATACTATTTTGCTCGTTTACTACTCCATTCCATCCAAGATATTTCTTTAACTTTCATTCTGCGGAATAGTATTGGCAAGAATTATTTTAAATGTATTTAAGTTGTAGCACAATAATTCCATCATACACTAAATAATTATTTATAATAATGTTATTCTAACATAGAATAATATTTGTGCATTATTTCCTTTTAAGAAGTGTCGTTGAAGACTGACTCGAAATGACTCCGCTGGATGTCCGTGAAGTTGGCACCACCACCAAAGCGAAAACAATTTAAACAATTACCATTCGTTTGTACCTCGTTTGTACCCGTTTGTTCCACAAAAACATTCGTTTGTACCAAAGCCACTTAAAAGATACAACACTTTCAAATGTGGTGGTGCCAACTTCACGCCGGCACCGCCACCATCGTAAAAGAATTTGAAAACACAGCAGATCGTTTGTACCACGTTTGTACCGGAACAATCGTTCCACCGCAATTTTGGTTTGTACCAGAAAATTGGTGAAGATACAACCATTTTAAAATTCCGCGAGAAGCTTAGGTCAACAATAACATCTAACTAATACACTTGACAGTATATAAATGTGAAATCATTCATAATTGATTGTACCTGCGTTGTACCAGATTGTTCCACCGAAATATGCGTTTGTATCAGAATATTAGTGAACATAGAGTGATTTTAAGATCGCGGAGAGGGGGCCTCAGCAACAATACAACACAGGGCGTCGCCGTCACCGTCGAAATTTGTTCAACCGGTCTTAATCGATTTTACCTCCACAGTACCGGATTGTTCCACCAAAATATGCGTTTGCACCACAACAATAATAAACCTACAGCGATATAAAGATCGCGGAGCGGAGGTCTCGCCAACAATACATTACAGGGCGTCACCGTCACCGTCGAAATTTGATCAACCGGTTTTAATCGATTGTACCAGCACTCTACCGGATTGTTCCACCAAAATATGCGTTTGCACCACAACAATAATAAACCTACAGCCATATAAAGATCGAGGAGCGGAGGTCTCGCCAACAATACATTACAGGGCGTCACCGTCACCGTCGAAATTTGATCAACCGGTCTTAATCGATTGTACCAGCACTCTACCGGATTGTTCCACCAAAATATGCGTTTGCACCACAACAATAATAAACCTACAGCGATATAAAGATCGCGGAGCGGAGGTCTCGCCAACAATACATTACAGGGCGTCACCGTCGAAATTTGTTCAACCGGTCTTAATCGATTTTACCTCCACAGTACCGGATTGTTCCACTAAAATATGCGTTTGTACCACAACATTAATCAACCTAAAGCGATATTAAGATCGCGGAGCAGAGGTCTCGCCAACAATACAACACAGGGCGTCACCGTCACCGTCGAAATTTGTTCAACCGGTCTTAATCGATTGTACCAGCACAGTACCGGATTGTTCCGCCAAAATATGCGTTTGTACCACAACATTAGTCAACCTAAAGCGATATTAAGATCGCGGGGCAGAGGCCTCGCGAACAATACAACACAGGGCGTCACCGTCACCGTCGAAATTTGTTCAACCGGTCTTAATCGATTGTACCAGCACAGTACCGGATTGTTCCGCCAAAATATGCGTTTGTACCACAACATTAGTCAACCTAAAGCGATATTAAGATCGCGGGGCAGAGGCCTCGCCAACAATACAACACAGGGCGTCACCGTCACCGTCGAAATTTGTTCAACCGGTCTTAATCGATTGTACCAGCACAGTACCGGATTGTTCCGCCAAAATATGCGTTTGTACCACAACATTAGTCAACCTAAAGCGATATTAAGATCGCGGGGCAGAGGCCTCGCCAACAATACAACACAGGGCGTCACCGTCACCGTCGAAATTTGTTCAACCGGTCTTAATCGATTGTACCAGCACAGTACCGGATTGTTCCGCCAAAATATGCGTTTGTACCACAACATTAGTCAACCTAAAGCGATATTAAGATCGCGGGGCAGAGGCCTCGCCAACAATACAACACAGGGCGTCACCGTCACCGTCGAAATTTGTTCAACCGGTCTTAATCGATTGTACCAGCACAGTACCGGATTGTTCCGCCAAAATATGCGTTTGTACCACAACATTAGTCAACCTAAAGCGATATTAAGATCGCGGGGCAGAGGCCTCGCCAACAATACAACACAGGGCGTCACCGTCACCGTCGAAATTTGTTCAACCGGTCTTAATCGATTGTACCAGCACAGTACCGGATTGTTCCGCCAAAATATGCGTTTGTACCACAACATCAGTCAACCTAAAGCGATATTAAGATCGCGGAGCGGAGGCCTCGCCAACAATACAACACAGGGCGTCACCGTCAACGTCGAAATTTGTTCAACCGGTCTTAATCGATTGTACCAGCACAGTACCGGATTGTTCCGCCAAAATATGCGTTTGTACCACAACATTAGTCAACCTAAAGCGATATTAAGATCGCGGGGCAGAGGCCTCGCCAACAATACAACACAGGGCGTCACCGTCACCGTCGAAATTTGTTCAACCGGTCTTAATCGATTGTACCAGCACAGTACCGGATTGTTCCGCCAAAATATGCGTTTGTACCACAACATTAGTCAACCTAAAGCGATATTAAGATCGCGGGGCAGAGGCCTCGCCAACAATACAACACAGGGCGTCACCGTCACCGTCGAAATTTGTTCAACCGGTCTTAATCGATTGTACCAGCACAGTACCGGATTGTTCCGCCAAAATATGCGTTTGTACCACAACATTAGTCAACCTAAAGCGATATTAAGATCGCGGGGCAGAGGCCTCGCCAACAATACAACACAGGGCGTCACCGTCACCGTCGAAATTTGTTCAACCGGTCTTAATCGATTGTACCAGCACAGTACCGGATTGTTCCGCCAAAATATGCGTTTGTACCACAACATTAGTCAACCTAAAGCGATATTAAGATCGCGGGGCAGAGGCCTCGCCAACAATACAACACAGGGCGTCACCGTCACCGTCGAAATTTGTTCAACCGGTCTTAATCGATTGTACCAGCACAGTACCGGATTGTTCCGCCAAAATATGCGTTTGTACCACAACATTAGTCAACCTAAAGCGATATTAAGATCGCGGGGCAGAGGCCTCGCCAACAATACAACACAGGGCGTCACCGTCACCGTCGAAATTTGTTCAACCGGTCTTAATCGATTGTACCAGCACAGTACCGGATTGTTCCGCCAAAATATGCGTTTGTACCACAACATCAGTCAACCTAAAGCGATATTAAGATCGCGGAGCGGAGGCCTCGCCAACAATACAACACAGGGCGTCACCGTCAACGTCGAAATTTGTTCAACCGGTCTTAATCGATTGTACCAGCACAGTACCGGATTGTTCCGCCAAAATATGCGTTTGTACCACAACATTAGTCAACCTAAAGCGATATTAAGATCGCGGGGCAGAGGCCTCGCCAACAATACAACACAGGGCGTCACCATCACCGTCGAAATTTGTTCAACCGGTCTTAATCGATTGTACCAGCACAGTACCGGATTGTTCCGCCAAAATATGCGTTTGTACCACAACATTAGTCAACCTAAAGCGATATTAAGATCGCGGGGCAGAGGCCTCGCCAACAATACAACACAGGGCGTCACCGTCACCGTCGAAATTTGTTCAACCGGTCTTAATCGATTGTACCAGCACAGTACCGGATTGTTCCGCCAAAATATGCGTTTGTACCACAACATTAGTCAACCTAAAGCGATATTAAGATCGCGGGGCAGAGGCCTCGCCAACAATACAACACAGGGCGTCACCGTCACCGTCGAAATTTGTTCAACCGGTCTTAATCGATTTTACCTCCACAGTACCGGATTGTTCCACCAAAATATGCGTTTGTACCACAACATTAATCAACCTAAAGCGATATTAAGATCGCGGGGCAGAGGCCTCGCCAACAATACAACACAGGGCGTCACCGTCACCGTCGAAATTTGTTCAACCAGTCTTAATCGATTGTACCTGGATAGTACCGGAAAATTCCACCAAATTATGCGTTTGTATCAGAACTTTGGTTAACATAGAGCGATATTTAGAATGCGGAAAAACGGCTCTCACTAACAATACAACCAAGGTTATCACCGTCACCGTAAGTAAATGGGAAACCATTCTTAATCGATTATACAAGTTTACTTGGTTTGTACCGGAGTGTTTTATCAAATCATACGTTTGTACTATATAGTTATTCTACCATTTTAATGAGGCAGCGATTGCTTTGTACCAACACTGTCACAATTCCCGTCATTACCACCGTAAATATATGCGGCGTAATGGTTTGTAATGGATAGTTTCACAAAATCATTGGTTTGTATTAAACAATTAATAAAGGTATAGTAATCTTATTGCGGCTAATTATAATTCATTAACGGCAAAATTCTTCTTGCGGCCAACCGGCTGAGCCTCGCGCAAACAATCAAATAATTCTTCTACCCCAATAATAAAAAATTGATTGAACATAATTACCATTTATTGTAACAATTTACACGTAATAACTAATTTGTTTTTAAAATAAAAATATTACACTATATTATGTTTTAGCATTAGGTTAAATAACGAGTTATTTCAGCTAATTTTAATAAATTGTTTATTAATGTCTAACACTTAAGTAATACCGTCTACTCCTATGTAATGCAGCGTAACAATACCTCAAACTTTCCACTCCTGTTTAGCATTACAAAATTTATGGACGACCTCTAAAACTAAAGAAATAATAATTGAACTTGTAATACAATTTGCAATTGAATGAAGATAAACAATTCATAATCACTGACCCGTTTTTTAAAAAGTATTTCATACAAAATTGCTAATATAAACCTGATATTAGCGTTCTTTCCGTCAGAAATTAATGATACAGAAGGTAGTCTACTACATACATGATATAAGATAATTGGAATCTAAATGCACACGTAAAAATCAAAGAGAAGTTTTCCCAGACGCAAGCTGTGAACAGGGTTTCTTCCAGTTCATATTCAATTTTCAAATTATTTGTTTCAATGTTCTCAAAACAGCGCTCGATCAATATTTTTCATTTGTGAGCATCATGACTCATTTGATACAGATATTAACAATATGCTGCATAGCGGACCAAAGTTGTTCAAAGATCCGAAGTAAAGTATAGATGTGCCAAGAGAACCAGTTTCTCGCTCCGGCGACCGCGCGCCCCGAGAGAGTGAGCAAAATGCTCTGATGTCACAATAACATTAAAAAAAATATTTTGACCGGATCGCGTAGACCGCCTGCGTGCCCGCCCGCCCGACTGCTCGTTCGCTCTACGGTACTTCAGTGACATCAACTCCCGATGTCCAAACGTGAAGCCAGCGTACGATTTGTGATGTTATGAAATGCATACGGTCTCCAATGGAAGGGTTCTGAAGAAACTCTCCTCTTGGGTTCATTTATAAACAACTGATATTGCTAGGTTCTCGCTGGTTCAGTTCGCATCCTCCTTTCTCGGGAGTAAGGTGTGTAAACAAACGTATCCAAGAATCACAAGCGTTGTTCCGTCAAGTTAGTGACAATGAATAAGTATTTAAAATATGAATAATATTGCTTGTTCCATCATCCTAATATAAAAACCCATGGATACAAAAAAAGAGTACGTTTACGTTGTAACCAGAGAAGTTAACTAGTGGTGCTACAGAATGGCACAGACTTTCCCGTATTAGTTTTTCCTTGGGTCTTCGCTAGCTATTCGGAATTGCGACATACTCTTTCTTGCCAGCTACCATCTATCACCGCCAAAAGTACATTTTTTTTGTCATTTTCTTAATTTTTCGGTTTCCTATTGATAGAACGAAAATATTAATTTTAGAATATTAAAGAACACAAGAAACTTAGCCGTAAATGGCAATTTTCTTTTAAAAATTATGTGCCGTTTAAGAGAAAATGGCATTTTAGCACTACTAAAAATGCAAAATTTGATGCTCATTTTCACAGAAAATGTTTGAGTTTTCGAAATACCTTATTTAAAGTTATTTGAAGCACATACACTCACAAATATAATAATGTTTACAAATTGCTGGTAATGTGCATATTAAAGATGTGAGAGATCTTTCAAAAAAATTACAATTATGTAATTTTTGAAAAAACAAAAAAATAACTCAAAATAAACTTTACGCTATACTAAAGAGTGTAATTAGCACTATCCGTTGCAAAAGTTTCAAGAAACAATTTGCAGCCATATACGAGAAAATGGCGTTTGAGCATTTCTGAAAATGCCGAAATTTGAGCTACTTTTCACAGAAAACGGTAGTGTTTTCGAGAAACTTTACTTGACATTATTTAAAGCACATATACTCGTAAATATAATAATGTGAAAATATCGCCGATAATGTAAATACTTGTATTAACGACGTGAGAGACAAGTAAAAAAATTTACATTTTTGTAATTTTTGAAAAAACCAACCGGTTGACCAAAATGGCTTTTATGTCATTGATAGAGTACATTTAACACTATCCCTACCAAAAGTTTAAAGAAAAAATTTGGAGCCGTTTTGGAGAAAATCTTGTTTTTGTAATTTTTTAAAACTGCACATATTGCACGAAAACTACCAAAATTTTGAAAAACATTTACTTGACCTTTCTTAAAGAACTTAATATGCAGAACAAATTTTATTTCAAGAAAAAATCTCTTCAATTTTGTAGTTGGAGAAAGACGCCGAAAAAAATTCAAACTTTCAAAATTTTCGAAAATTCAGAGCTGTACGTGAAAATCGGACCTATACCATGTTAAAAAGTGTATTTTCCTTTATTCATACAAGAAATTTCAAGAAAAGATTTGGAGCCATTTCTGAGAAAATTTTGAAAATCCCCGGGGGCTTCATATAAAGTACCCCCAAATTTTGAAGAATCTTTTTCAAAATCTCAAAGCTTTGACTAGAATCAGATCGACCGAGGAATATCCATTTTGGAAGAAATCGTACGTATGGTTTAGGCGCTAGCAGTGTTCACAATGACTGTCTTTTATATGCCCTTTTGAATTTTTCTTTGATTTCCACTAATAAGTAATTTGTACCTTTTTCTGTCACTTTTGAAGAATTTTTCGCTGATTTCATGGAGTTAGCCGTGAAAAGAAGTGAAAACAATTTCTTAAAACAGTAGCTCTACGAAGTGAAATGACAGTTGCAAAATGGTAGTGTGCCTCAAAATTCAAGACAGAGAGCGACTGAACTGAAATTCGTTTTGCGCGTGTAGGTCAAGTAAACTTGCTGAGTTGAAGCAAGTTTACGAGATCTGTTGTCATTCTGTTGGTCGATGGAAAGGTTGCCTCCAGAAAAAATGGTGGGCGATAAGTCACGTACCCTTCTTCCCCTACGCGGGAGGCTAGAACCCGCGCGCCTAATGGCCACCCACCCACCCACCCCACAGCGCAGATGTGTCCCTTCTGTTGTATGTGCGGCGTTACACCGCAGTGAGAGGACGGGGAGGCTTAGGCCGACGAGCACTTGGGGTCGTCTTGGTGGCGGCCTGCTCCCTTGCGGGAGCGCTTCCGCCGGAGTTTAATGTGTTTGATTGTCTTTTAAAGAGTTTTGTGGCCGCCCTATGGTATCCCCATGTCTGGGCGGCTCACGTTGGTTCTCACTTTCACTTTTGGTCACTTTCGAGAGTTTTATTGTAGTTCACTTTTCACCTCTCCGTTAATTTGTTTTAGCAGCTCCGAAGAAGAAATGAGGCACTCGCCTCGCTTCACTTCGCCAAACGGTAGTTCTTAGGGCCTTTTTTATTTTATTTATTGAAAATAATACAGGTATTTACAAATGAGGAGCCAAGGAAGATGAATCAAAATAAATCAAAATAAAATGGACATAGTTACAGAGTAGATAATGTGAAATAACATAAGATGAGTAAATGAGTTGAGATAGAGTAAAATAAAATGAAATAAAATAATGAAGTGGGTGAGAGAGAGTGGAGCCTAATCTACAAACAGTAAGAAAATATACGAAGGAAATGAACAATAAACTAAATAAATGAGTAAATAAACTAAAACTATAAACCAAATAACTAAGACACGAAGTGGACGACACAATGATATTTAAGATATCCTCCACCTTTTTATATTCCTAATCTAGCTAATTTACTTAAATTTTACCCTGCACCTTACCTAACCTAACCTAGTTTTAATTGTTTTTGTTGTTTTGTTTCTGTGTTTTTTATTTGGTTTTTAAATTTTTAGTTGGTGTTTTTGCTTCGCTCCGACGCCCCTCGCGCCGCCCTCGGCCGCCGGACGCCCGGGGCCAGCCCGCGCAGGCCAATCACGGCGCGAGGAGCGTCGGAGCGCTGATTTTCTTCGTTTTCGCCTGTTTGGCGCACGTAACACATTTATGTTGCTTAACTATGTACAGTGAAATGATTTGAGAAGAATTTTTAAAACTAAATCTTAATTGCTAAACCTTAATCTATCCTTAAAAGCTATGGATGCTGCGGTTGGCGGCGTATGTTGCCCGCAGCGAGCTCCTTTCAGTGAGCTGCGGAGGACGATGGCGTGTCTGGGGTGTGTGATTCAGATTGAATTTATTAGGCTGTGGGGGCGTTGTGATGTGTGTTGTTGTGTTTGTGTGTGATTATGGGGGTTTGAAAAAACATTATGTCAGAGGGGAGGTGTTTTAATTTGTTTTAACGAAGTTCTGCGGATAATTTTGCGTGCCTCTCACTTCAGAGAAGCAAAGACCGGTCGGAAGCGAGAAGGGCTTGGTGGGAGCGGCGCAACCGGAGCACGGTGGTTTGAAAGGCGAAAAAAGCGGACAAAATTCAATTTTTCAAAATTTTCTTATTTGCTTCATTTAATCACATATGAAAAGAAAACTGTCCAATGCTTCATGTAGTATACTATATTTTGTTATTTACTTGTCCATTATTATATAGATCGCGCGCAAACATGAGAGATTTTTAAGAAAACGGATGGCCATAAATTGATCCTGTTTTGAGATGCACTTATCACGGATAGTGTTAAAGTTATGAAATTTTTTTTCCTCGTTACTCTTCAATACTTTGTAATTATATTTCTTACAAAAACCATATTTTTCACATTCACATTAGTCGTAAATAAATTATTGAAACCATGCCTCCGAGAAGCAACATCCCGTTTACGTTTCTTGACTTACAAAAAAAATGTACACATAAGTTTGTCATGAAACTTGCAGTAATATTACAAGAAAGTCTAGGGAACACGTTCCTGTAGGTTTCAACCTGCAACTCTGGACACGAGAAGAGAGAGAACATTAAGGACCAAACCCATTTGAACGGCACAGCGCCGCCCCGCCCGGCACAGGACGGCACGGCACAGACCCGACCGAAATCTTTTGCGTGGTTTACAACTGGGGGTCTTCCACTGCTACCTGCCAGCTCCGCTCGACTCGGCCCCGCAACGCACCGCTCCGCGCGGAATGCCTCCCCGAGAATAAATTCCGGCGGCCGGCCGGCCCCGGCCGTCAAGGGCGGGCGGCTGGCGCGGAGTGTTGTCTTGGGCGCCCTGACGTGCAGGTCATTTGTGAAATTGGTGAACTTCATGAACTTTGTTAAAATGAGTTCTGACGAAATGTTAATAGAAGCAGTTAGAGAGTACCCATTTCTATATGATCCTAGTAATTCAGGGTATCATGATAACAGGAAGAAGGACAATGCGTGGCAACAAATTTCTGAAAACTTTCTAGAACTGCCATGTGCTTCATTATATTTTTGCATTTACTGTCTGTCTTTAATATTTAAGAAATAGTCCCACTTGATTATAGATAATTTATTTACATGGATTTCATAAAACAAAACATTTATTTGGTTTTGCAACGAATTGTCATTGGCATTTAAAACGAAATAATTACAGATGTTATCGTTGGCAACAATATTGTTTGTTTGAATAGCAGCTTTGAACGGCTTAGCCATAATCATCAGTTTCTAGTACAAGAAATATAAACAAACAATTAAAACACGAGTCAAAAACAAAACATTAGGATTCAAAGATTACTAATAATTTTAAAACCGAATTAACATTTTATGAAATAAAAGAAAATAAAAAGGGGGCGTTAAATCATTTAATATTACAGTAATTGTGAATCAATGCAATAAGTGGAAGTGTTTTTCTCTGATACAAAATCGCACATGTTCAATTCAAGTTCTTGCATAGATATTCGAAACCTATTGTTTTGGTTTTGACTCATGTTTTAATTTTTTGTTTATATTTCTTGTACTGGAAACTGATGATGGCTAAGTCATCGAAAGGTTCTATTTAAATAAACAATATTGTTGGCAATGTCGTCACCTACAATTATTTCATATTTGCTAAAATATGTTGTGGCAATTTTTTTAACAAATTAATATACTTTATCGAGTTTATTATAATTATACTTTATAATTAATATACTTTATCGTTTATGGAGTTCTTTTTCATTTAAAATTATTATTATTATTATTATTATTATTATTTTGTAAAATTCATCAAACATTTGTTGGTGCATTAAATCATTATTTTTTCTTTCGCGTAATGCAAAAGATATTCATAAACATTATTGCACGGTAAATTTTAAAGACAGAAAGAATGTGAAAAGTTCAGCAATAATTGTTTACACCATATTTACAAACAAACCATGCTGTGCCGGGAAGGGCGGGCCGGGCCGGGCCGGAGAGACCGGCCGTCATGGGTGAGTCAGAGGCCGAGCCGCGCGGAGCGCTTCCGTGCTGTGCTGGGCGGCCGCAGTGGGTTCGCCGCCTTATTCTGCGTGGCCGGGCGCTGTGACGGTAAACAGAAGCGGAGGACGAGGGTTGCTCTGACACTTTTATGACCTAGGGACACACTCCCTCGGATATTTCGGAACAACGGGGCCCTTGCAGTGTTTATAATTTTGCCATCGTCCGTTCCTCACCTCCACCTTTGCCACGCCATTGCTTCGGCCCCTGCCAGCGCCCCCGGCCCCGCCTTTACTCCCGTCCCACCCCGTCACCACCCCCGCTTCTAAAATCGACTCCATCACCGCCACCGCCCTCGCCCCCGCAGTAGCTCCGCACCTCCTGCCTCTTCATAATTAGTTACTTATATTACACTGAAGTTATCTTAGTATTTATTAGTTTTATAAACGCAGCTTTTGACGTCATCCAAAATCTGTAATATACTGTCCAAAATAAACAACCAAAAGTGATGTTTGTAGATTGCAGGAGAGCAATGTAACGAAAAAAATCACTTTTACCAAGAAAGTACGAAACAAAATTGGTGAGTGCGATACGTTGGTTCGGAAACGTAACGCTGGGCTTTATGTTTGGTGCGGGCCTCCTCTTCGCGATATAAAAATCGCTCTATGTTGACTAATGTTCTGGTACAAACGCATATTTCGGTTAAACATTCCGGTACTGCCCAGGTACAATCGATTAAGAATGGTTTAATAATATTATACGGTGACGGAGACGCCCTGTGCTGTATTGTTGGCGAGGCCTCCGTTCCGCGATCTTAATACCGCTTTAGGTTGACTAATTTTGTGGTACAAACGCATATTTTGCTGGAACAATCCGGTACAGTGCAGGTACAATCGATTAAGACCGGTTGAACAAATTTCGACGGTGAAGGTGAAGCCCTGTAAAGTATTGTTGGCGAGACCTCCGCTCCGCGATATTTATATCGCTGTAGGTTGACTAATGTTGTGGTACAAACGCATATTTTGGTGGAACAATACGGTACAGTGCTGGTACAATCGATTAAGACCGGTTGAACAAATTTCGACAAATTTCGGTGAAAGTGACGCCCTGTAATGTATTGTTGGCGAGACCTCCGCTCCGCGATCTTTATATCGCTGTAGGTTGATTATTGTTGTGGTACAAACGCATATTTTGGTTAAACAATCCGGTACTGCCCAGGTACAATCGATTAAGAATGGTTTAATAATATTATACGGTGACGGAGACGCCCTGTGTTGTATTGTTGGCGAGGCCTACGTTCCGAGATCTTAATATCGCTTTAGGTTGAATAATGTTGTGGTACAAACGCAAATTTTGGTGGAACAATCCGGTACAGTGCTGGTACAATCGAATAAGACCGGTTGAATAAATTTCGACGGTGACGGTGACGCCCTGTAATGTATTGTTGGCGAGACCTCCGCTCCGCGATCTTAATATCGCTGTAGGTTGACTAATGTTGTGGTACAAACGCATATTTTGGTGAAACAATCCGGTACTGTGCTGGTACAATCGATTAAGACCGGTTGATCAAATTTCGACGGTGACGGTGACGCCCTGTAATGTGTTGTTGGCGAGACCTCCGCTCTGCGATCTTTATATCGCTGTAGGTTTATTATTGTTGTGGTGCAAACGCATATTTTGGTGGAACAATCCAGTAGAGTGCTGGTACAATCGATTAAGACCGGTTGATCAAATTTCGACGGTGACGGTGACGCCCTGTGTTGTATTGTTGGCGAGACCACCGCTCCGCGATCTTAATATCGCTGTAGGTTGACTAATGTTGTGGTACAAACGCATATTTTGGTGGAACAATCCGGTACTGTGCTGGTACAATCGATTAAGACCGGTTGATCAAATTTCGACGGTGACGGTGACGCCCTGTAATGTGTTGGCGAGACCTCCGCTCTGCGATCTTTATATCGCTGTAGGTTTATTATTGTTGTGGTGCAAACGCATATTTTGGTGGAACAATCCAGTAGAGTGCTGGTACAATCGAATAAGACCGGTTCAATAAATTTCGACGGTGACGGTGACGCCCTGTAATGTATTGTTGGCGAGACCACCGCTCCGCGATCTTCATATCGCTGTAGGTTGACTAATGTTGTGGTACAAACGCATATTTTGGTGGAACAATACGGTACAGTGCTGGTACAATCGATTAAGACCGGTTGAACAAATTTCGACAAATTTCGGTGAAGGTGACGCCCTGTAATGTATTGTTGGCGAGACCTCCACTCCGCGATCTTAATATCGCTGTCGGTTGACTAATGTTGTGGTACAAACGCATATTTTGGTGGTACAATCCGGTACTGCCCAGGTACAATCGATTAAGAATGGTTTAATAATATTATACGGTGACGGAGACGCCCTGTGTTGTATTGTTGGCGAGGCCTACGTTCCGAGATCTTAATATCGCTTTAGGTTGAATAATGTTGTGGTACAAACGCAAATTTTGGTGGAACAATCCGGTACAGTGCTGGTACAATCGAATAAGACCGGTTGAATAAATTTCGACGGTGACGGTGACGCCCTGTAATGTATTGTTGGCGAGACCTCCGCTCCGCGATCTTAATATCGCTGTAGGTTGACTAATGTTGTGGTACAAACGCATATTTTGGTGAAACAATCCGGTACTGTGCTGGTACAATCGATTAAGACCGGTTGATCAAATTTCGACGGTGACGGTGACGCCCTGTAATGTGTTGTTGGCGAGACCTCCGCTCTGCGATCTTTATATCGCTGTAGGTTTATTATTGTTGTGGTGCAAACGCATATTTTGGTGGAACAATCCAGTAGAGTGCTGGTACAATCGATTAAGACCGGTTGATCAAATTTCGACGGTGACGGTGACGCCCTGTGTTGTATTGTTGGCGAGACCACCGCTCCGCGATCTTAATATCGCTGTAGGTTGACTAATGTTGTGGTACAAACGCATATTTTGGTGGAACAATCCGGTACTGTGCTGGTACAATCGATTAAGACCGGTTGATCAAATTTCGACGGTGACGGTGACGCCCTGTAATGTGTTGGCGAGACCTCCGCTCTGCGATCTTTATATCGCTGTAGGTTTATTATTGTTGTGGTGCAAACGCATATTTTGGTGGAACAATCCAGTAGAGTGCTGGTACAATCGAATAAGACCGGTTCAATAAATTTCGACGGTGACGGTGACGCCCTGTAATGTATTGTTGGCGAGACCACCGCTCCGCGATCTTCATATCGCTGTAGGTTGACTAATGTTGTGGTACAAACGCATATTTTGGTGGAACAATACGGTACAGTGCTGGTACAATCGATTAAGACCGGTTGAACAAATTTCGACAAATTTCGGTGAAGGTGACGCCCTGTAATGTATTGTTGGCGAGACCTCCACTCCGCGATCTTAATATCGCTGTCGGTTGACTAATGTTGTGGTACAAACGCATATTTTGGTGGTACAATCCGGTAGAGTGCTGGTACAATCGATTGAGACCGGTCGAACAAATTTCGACGGTGACGGAGACGCCCTGTGATGTATTGTTGTCGAGACCTCCGCTCCGCGAACTTTATATCGCTGTAGGTTGATTATTGTTGTGGTACAAACGCATATTTCGGTGGAACAATCTGGTTCATCCCAGGTACAATCAATTATGAATGGTCTCACATTTATATACTGTCAAGTTTATTAGTTAGATGTTATTGTTGACCTAAGCTTCTCGCGGAATTTTAAAATGGTTGTATCTTCACCAATTTTCTGGTACAAACCAAAATTGCGGTGGAACAATCCGGTACAAACGTGGTACAAACGATCTGCTGTGTTTTCAAATTCTTTTACGATGGTGGCGGTGCCGGCGTGAAGTTGGCACCACCACATTTGAAAGTGTTGTATCTTTTAAGTGGCTTTGGTACAAACGATTGTTTTCGTGGAACAAACGGGTACAAACCATAGAGGAGAGATATACTAGATTGCGCACCGGGCTGCGCAGAAGGCCCGGCCGGGTATCAACATCTCTCGCGCCCGTGTCACGTGACTTTGGGACAGCTAGGTGGCGTCAGTAAGAACACCCGTCTCGCATTAAATTATTTCTTTTTATACGTACGTTAGATGGTTCATTACAGCGTTATTTTCTCATTTATTAAGCAATACTAAAAATGTTGCTTATGGCAGAAAAGTGAATTTAAGTTTTTCTGCTCTATTTGCTTAAGTACATGAAAATTCCGATTTTTGTCCAACTTGTCACTTTCAACAGCGTACCCCACTAAACCTGATTTACAAGTACAATTACATAGGACTATAAATAAAAAAAAATTTGTAAAATAAATTAACTCCATGGGATGCATTAATCCGAATTTTCTATTATTACTCAATGCTAGTCATTTTACTATTGATCCACATCAGTGACATTTATAATAGCAAGTTATCAAAATGATATTTCATCAGTCATTCATATTACATTAGTGACATTTATAATAGCAAGTTATCAAAAGGATACTTCAAGGATTTATAGAAGAAAATAAAAGGCTTTTTATCTTTGATTTATATTTTGATTTATTTAGTCAAAAACAGTATGTGATGTATGGGGGAGAAGTACAATCTGCACTCATTTTCTTGAGCTTCAAAAGCTATTTCCCAATATTTTAACTACAAACATTAGACATTTTCCCTCCCGAGTTATATAAAACCTATTTGCATCGATCAACAAACTGAAGGTTTTAATTTTTTTACTTTGTATTACTAACAAAACAGTAACAATTACTCCTAAAAATACAAGCAAGTAAGCTCAAGAAAACGTGGGCATAGTGAAGCTACATTTATGTCCAAAAGAAAAACAAGGGGCCATCACAGCATTTGCTCAATGGATCAGGAAAACTGGACAAAAACCTGATTGAAATGGGGGGTCTTTGACCTAAAAGCTGAAGTACATATTTTTCAAAGAATTTACTAGTTTACTAGTAACTAGTGGTGCTACAGAATGGATTTCTTGTATTTTTTCTGACTTTCCCGTATTAGTTTTCTATTTCCATGGGTCTTCGCTAGCTATTCCGAATGTCACAAACTCTTTCTTGCCAGCTGCTATCTATCACCGCCAAAAGTAAATTTTTCTGTCATTTTTTAATTTTTCGGTTTTTAGCATTTTCTTGTACATAATTATAAGCTTTAGAAGAATAAAATAGCAGTGTCATGGCAAATGGAATTGGTTGGCTGGCTTGCTTACGTGACTGACGTGCTGTGGCTGTGCTCCAATACTTTACTAATTTTCAGCTACTTTTCTACATATTTCAGGTGACTTTTGCTGTTAAACTGTCTTCTTTACTTGTCTACTTGTTACAGATAAGCTGAAAGAGATTTATATTGTCCGAAGCAGTGAAAAAAGAAGTAATCCAAATATTTGATTTAAAAGACGGCGTAACGGACAAACGTTCATTTCAACAGTGTAAAGACCATTAATATTAAATTTTCTCTGTAAATTAATTGAAATTTGCGTAAAGTTTTAAACTATTAGTGAAAGTGTTGTGAAAATTGTGAAAACATAAAAATTCAAAGTTTCGTAACCACAGTAACGGAAAGACTTGAACTTTATATTTAAATTTGTGGAAGTGGTGATTTTCGTGGCCTTTCAGTAGGTAAAGTATAGTAATCTAATTGTATTTATTAGTTTGCAGCTTCAATCTATTAAACACACTGAACGCTTTTTGAATTTAATTAATCACATTTAAATACTCATTAGAATCAGATCACCGTTATTTTTAAATAAATACGTAACGTAATATAAATAAGTTAATACAATTAAATTTAAAAGATAAGTTAGGGAGTAGTTTTTTTGTAGTATTCTGAATTATCTATTTACTTATTTTCATATTTACCACGCACTTGACACGCATTCGTGACATGGCTACTAATCGTTATACACTCTCTACTCTCTACGCTCTCAAAGCCGATCTTCTGAAAGCCTTCACACACATCAACAGTAATTTAGATGAACATATCCGAAGGCTCGAAGAGGTCGTTCAAAACACAGACGGTTGGACAACAATAGGCAACACCGCAAAAACCTCCAACCGTCCATTCGCGGAAGCAAAAACACAATCACCAGCACCAATCACGACTCAAAACAGATTTTCTGTATTAGACTACTACAATGAGTTTCCTTGCCTTCCCAATCCTCACCACCCCCACCCATCATCGACACGTCCATTCACAAACCAACGCAAACAGGCTAGCAAGCGCAAAGTACCAAAGACACGTAGAGTTGCGCAAACTGGCTCACCAGAAAACAAGGACATTCCCACTGAGCCCATCAAAAAGGTACTCATTTTAGCAGATAGCCATGGGCGACAAATCTCCTCCCTGCTCAGTGAGAAACTCCCAACCAATTTCTCTGCCATGTGTGTGTTTAAACCTAACGGGAGGTTTGCCGACGTGACCAGTGAGTTGGACACGCACACAAAAACCCTCACCAAACGGGATACTGTAATTATCATAGGAGGGCAGAATGACATTAATTTGGGTGGTCACTTTACACCTGAAGAACATGTTGACAAATTACAACGTGCCGCCCAAAACACGAACATTGTAGTCTCGACTCTGCCCTTCTGGTACAACAAGCCCACACTATGCAAAGAAATTAGTCACGCAAACAACCTATTGAAACTGCATCTGAGAGACACACATGTTAAATTGTTTGAGCTAAACTTTCTCTCAGAAAAACACTTCACCCGACATGGTCTTCACCTCACCCTTGTCGGAAAACATGCACTCGGTAGTGAGCTTGCAAAACACATCATTTCACAAACTTGGCAGTGTCCTGCCCAAGACCCATCCCCACCCACACCTCCTATTTCTCTTCCATCCCCTGGGACCCCTTTGGACCCAATTACCTTATCCCCTGAACCTAATCCGTGTATTACCTCTCCCACTATTCATTCCTCTACATCTGTCACCCCTCCTTCCTCACCTCTTGTCACTGCTGGGACACGATACTTCCTTCGACCACGCACTCGAGGTAAAAATGAAATAAATAAATAGCAACTACAGCCAGATGCAGCAGAAAAACATCCGTGTAGGTACATGCAAAAGATTCGAATAATGCATCATAATGTGCAATCTCTTTCAAATAAAATTGAATTTATCGAGGCAGCATTACAATGTGATCTAAGACAAATAGATGTTTTTTGCTTTACAGAACATTGGTTGTCTCAAAATGATATAAATACACTCCAAATTCCTAGCTTTTACCTTGCAGGATCGTATTGTAGGGCGAGGGAATCAAATAAGGGCCCTGCTTACGGAGGTTCGTGTATTTACATAAGAAATTATATTGATTCTACCTTCTTGTCAGAATTCAATTTATATGCAGTTGAAAAAGTTTTTGAAACAACAGTAGTACATCTTACTACGCTCAAAATTATCTTACTTTGCATTTACAGACCTCCAACAAAGCGAGCTTCAGATTATTTCACTTTCTTGGAAAATCTAGAGATAATTCTGAACAAAATTAGTAAACTCTCTTTTAAATCCATTGTTGTATGTGGAGATTTCAATATTGATTTTCTGAGCGAATCCCACGAAAAAGAGCAGTTTCTCAATTTACTTCATTCTTTTAATTTAGACATTACAGTGAATGTACCTACACGGAATACGCTTAAATCACAAAAAGCATTAGATCAAATTATAATTAACAAAACCACAACTACATATGAAATAATAACGAATAATCTAGGATACAGTGACCACGATGCACAAATTCTTACAGTTACTAAGAACATAAACACTGACACAATAAATAATACACGCATGTGCAGAGCATTCACTAAAGTTAATATAAAATTATTTACGGACTACTTGATGAAGGAATCATGGGACGAAGTTTATAACGCTGTTGACACAAATGAAAAATATAATTTATTTTTCTCCAAGCTTTCAATTCATTTTAACGCGTGCTTTCCTCTTAAAAAGAGAAAATTAAACATTTCAAGCAAAAGTAATACTTGGATCACACAAGGAATTAGAACATCGTGTAAAAACAAACGTACGCTTTACTTTATTTCTAAACATCATAACGTATCACCCGGTTTCCATATATACTTCCGAGAATATAAAAGAATTTTAAGAAAAGTAATAGTTCAGGCAAAAATAATGAAAAATAGTCAGGACATTTTGAGCGCTAGTAACAAAACTAAAGCAATGTGGGATATCGTAAAAAATACAACCACATCATCTCGATACCTTGTAGAGAATGTTATTTTAAAGGATAATGAAAGAGAAACGAGTAATCCGGAAAAAGTTGCCAATCTCTTCAACAAACACTTTTCCAGAATTGCGTCTGATCTCACGAAGGGACTAAAATCACAAAATTCAACATTTTACACTTCCCAAAAAATTTCAGATACGATGTTTATTCCCGAAACTTCTCCCAACGAAATCCTCAGAATAGTCAGTAAACTAAAAAATAAATATTCATCTGGTTTAGATGAATTTCCGGATTGTTTATTAAAAACTTGTGCACCTGCCTTTATACATCCGTTAACTCACATTTTCAATGCTTCTTTATGTACAGGAATATTTCCAGATATTTTCAAAACCGCAAAAATTAAGCCACTTTTTAAAAAAGGGAACAAAAATGATATTCAAAATTACCGGCCAATTTCTCTTTTGTCAGTTTTCTCAAAAATATTAGAAAGGCTTTTCTACTTACGAATGGAATCATTTCTCAGGAAAAACAGAGCGTTTTCAGACTCACAACACGGTTTTAGAAAATCAAAATCTACGGAAACTGCCATTTTTTCTTTTCTCAAAGATGTTGCTTCATCAATAGACCAAAATGAAATACCCATTGGAATATTCTTAGATCTCTCGAAAGCTTTTGACGTTATTGACCATAAGATCTTGCTCTCAAAATTACCTTCGTATGGAATTCGTGGTATTGCCCTAGATTGGATAACTTCTTACCATAAACATCGGACTCAAAGAGTAGAAATACCATACTGGCAGGAAAGGACATTACATACTTATATTTCCAATTCTTTGCCAATTGTGCATGGGGTCCCGCAAGGTTCGATCTTAGGTCCTATTCTCTTTCTGTTATATGTAAACGATATGCCCTCGTCTATTAAAAATGGAAGAACGGTTCTGTTTGCTGATGACACGAATGTTCTTTGCAAAAAAGAAGCAGTAAATAGTACAATTTCAGAAGTTTCAAATTGGTTTAATAATAACAAATTAATTGTTAACGAAGGAAAAACTGTTTCAATGCATTTTTGCATCTCAAATCGGAAATCGCATGTTCCATTGAAAATGAACAATATGCAATTAGCTGATGTTGAGGCAACAAAATTTTTAGGTCTTTCAATTCAATCAAACCTCAAATGGAATGTACATATAACAGAATTAAACACTAAATTAAGTTCATTATGCTATGCATTCAGAATTCTTTCAAATTCTGTCAGCCTTCATGCAGCTCGTTGCATTTATTTTGCAAATGTGCATTCCCGCCTGAGATATGGCATAATATTCTGGGGAAGCTCATCCTGTAGTATTCAGACCTTCAGATTGCAAAAGAAAATTATTCGAATAATGAAAAAATGCCTTCCACGTGATTCCTGCAAGCCTCTTTTCATTGAGCTGGGAATCCTACCATTGCCTTGTCTATTTATTTACGAATCTGTAATATTTGTCAAAAATGACCTACTTAACGGAGGGAACATATTTTCATGCAATATTGATATTTATAATTACAACACACGCCGTAGAAATCACGTGCATCAAGTGTCAGTATCAACAGCTCAGTACAAGAAATCAACATACAATACATGTACGTTACTTTACAACGCATTGCCAGATGACATAAAACAATTAAAGTCGGTATACAAATTTAAGTTAAAAGTAAAATCTTTTCTGCTGCAAAACTGTTTCTATACAATTAGAGACTATACTGATCGTGAAAAAGAAAAATAATGTTTAATGTAACAAAACAAAGATATATAATGAATTAGTTTATGTTTGCATTGTATACATTTAAAAAAATATTTAATACGCCTGTAACAAGTAATGTACTTCAGCTTCCGGGTCAATGACCCCCATCTCGATCAGGTTTTTGTCCAGTTTCCCTGATCCATAGAGCAAATGCTGAGATGGCCCCTTGTTTTGCTTCTGGACGTAAATGTAGCTTCACTGTGCGCACGTTTTGTTGAGCACTCCTTTTGCTTGTAGTTCATTTACAGTTGAAATTGATTTTCTATAACCCGGGAAAAAACATTTTTCAAATATCTTTATTTTTCTAAAATAATTATTTTCTAAATTAATTTTTTGGTTTTTTTTTTTAAAATAAAATTCTGGCCCTGAAGAAAATGTGCGCAGATAAATTTCTTTCCCCACACGTCATATACAGTTTTTACTGTTTTTTTGACTAAATAAATAAAAAATGACCTCAGATCTGGAGGATACTGCCCTCTTTCGTCAAAGACTGACCTCTTCACCAATTCCTTACTGGGACCTGGGAGAGTCGTCTGAAAGAAATAATAAATGATATCAATACAAAATATTCAATAAATGATATTTTTAATTAAAATGTTTTTGAAAATAGATATTTACATTCATGAGAAGATAAGATAATAGCATTAAACGACCACTTTACAAAAAATAACTAAGTGCGTTATCAACACATCTCATCAGGGTAATCAAGAAAAGTATCAGATACAAGTATATTTTGTTGTCTTTCATACCCTCACTCTAATGTGCAAAGGATAACATGTGTAAGATATATTAACAATAACCTTAATTTGCATGTTTATCAACAACCTTAATTTGCATTTAATTTGTTCATCATATACAAACACAATACTTCAACAAATACACCTTTCACTCTCATTTAGTTATGCGTCTAATAGACATCTAGAGATTCAATGTGACAAGTTAAATTTAAGATCTTTAAAATTAAATACTCCTAATTAGATCATACTTTGAGAGTGTATTAAAAGTCACACTTCTAAGACGTGAAGATCATCATCAGACATTTGTGCTTTTTCTTTGATTTCAGTAAGAAGATTTTCCAATGACAAAATTTTCCTCCTGAACTTCATATTCTGAGACCGTAAATGCACAATCTTTTTTTGCTGTTCACAGACCTGTTTACGAGCTATCTTTAACACTTGTCTCGCTTTTAATGCAGAGTCCATATCTTCATCAACGAAGTCACCAATATATCTATGAAATAAATAAATGGACAAAAATTTTAATACAACGTAATTGTAGAATTTTAAAAGAAAGTTAAACTGTTATTTCACTTCTTGAAAAGAAAAAGAATTTTGGAATAATTTACATTGAGGAACATTGTAAGGAAACTATTTCATTGTTTTGTGGGGAATCCTATTGTTGAGAGAATATTAGTCAAGTAGCACATACCTCAAAGGACGCTTTCTGCTTGCAGAAATCCTTTCAGTTGATGATGTGTCATTATTTACACAGTGTGACTCATCTGCAGAAGGTACAGATGAAGAAGCCTTTGAACTAGATTGTGTTGCTGAAACAACAGACAAATGTATCAGAAAAACATTCCTCATTAATTATTACAATTCTACACGGAAAAATATTTCAAGATTCCTATAACCTTACCAACATTTGTTGTTCTTTTTACAGAAGATTTTCTTCTCGCAGTTTGCTTATTCAAGTGTTTGGGAAAATTGAATATTATAGGTACTGCATCAGCTTTAAGCCAAACACCTCCAAACTTTTCTCTATCAAAAGTTTTCTTCAAAATGTTTTGAACAAACTTTGGAAAATTTTGTAGGAGTAAAATTCTCCCTCCTAAGCTTTTGCACCCACACTTTCTTCCTTGTTTCATCTTTAGGAAAACTAGAATGCACAACAAATCCACTAAAATCATCCATGATACATCCGAAAATGCATGAATCAGCATCTAGATCTTTATTTCGCACAACTAAAAGGGTATAACAAAATATTAAAACAAATTAATAACCTACCTATGAAACGTGACTCCTCCTTCTTTCACGTACTTCTCGTTGCAGCCAAAACAACAATACTGAACCATGATTTCTAACAAATCTCACACACGTGTGGATCGTAAGAAGTGAACCAATATCCACAACGTCGCAAAACAATAACGCTGTAGCACCAGAAACAGCAAACAGCACGCAAAGATACATACAAGCGCATACAACACGAGCTGCCGGTGTCCCGAAGTCACGTGACATACGACCACCTCATGTTGAAACATGCGCAGTAGGGTCACGCGCACTCTAGTTGTATCTCTCCTCTATGGTACAAACGAGGTACAAACGAATGGTAATTGTTTAAATTGTTTTCGCTTTGGTGGTGGTGCCAACTTCACGGACATCTCCGCTGGGCGTTCTAGGTGGTAATAGAAAACCGGGCGTTCTAGTGTCAACTCTTCGGTTTTCTAATAATACGAACGTACAACAGAAATATTACTTTAAGAATCTTATGAAAGTGTAAAATCACTTCCTATAAATAAATTTTGTTGAAAAATTTGGAGCCGTTTTTTCGAAAATGGGGTTTAAAGATTACTGTAAATGCGAAATTTGAAGCTCTTTTTCATAGAAAAATTTTCAGTTTTCAAAAAAAATTATTGGAAGTCACTTGAAGCATTCCCACTCACAAATGTCATAATGTTTACAAATCGCTGGTAATATCCATATTAGCAGCGTGAGAGGAACTAATTAAAAAAATTACAATTGCATAATTTTTAAACACCAAAATTATAGAGAAAATGTCTTTCGTGTTATCTTAAAGAGCGTATTTAGCACTATCCACAGAAAAGTCCAAAGAAAATATTTGAAGCCATTTTTGTGAAAATGGCGTTTGATCGTTTCTGAAAATACAGAACATTGGGCTTGTTTACACAAAAAACTTTTGAGGTTTTGGGTAATTTCATTCATAAAACATTACTTGAAGTACATGTACTCACGTATTCATATATTTAAGTACTCACGATAAATTATTGTAATTTTGAAAAAAAGTAGCGCTTAAATTTTCTGTGAAAAAGAGCTTCAAATTTCGCATTTCGCCTTTATAGTACTGCTTAAATGCCATTTTCTTACAAACGGCTCCAAATTTTCAAGGAAAATTACCATTTTGGACGAGGTTTTAATGTTCTTTAATATTCTAAGACAAATATTTCCGTTCCACCATTAGAAAACCGAAAAATTAAGAAAACGTCAAAAAAATGTACTTTGAGCGGTGATAGATGGCAACTGGGAAGAGTGAGTGGTAATTCTGAATAGCTAGCCCAGACGCGAGGAAATAGAAAACTAATCCGAGAAAGTCTGTGCCATTCTGTTGCATCACTACTTTGTTATGAGGGCCTAGCAATAAGAGTTTTTGTGTCTAGCAGCTATTCGCAGCTTTTCGGTGCTCGATTAGAACACTTTCTTTTCTTACTTTCGTAAGGGCAGGCCACGTTTTTTAAACTAAATTGAACGATTCTATCTGACCACAGTCCCGCCACTTTAGAACTTGAGCGCACCTGGTAGTTGTAGAGGTTCTCGGAAAAAATATTTAAAGTTCTGTCCTTATTGAAATTTCAGAGAATTCAAGGAAAACCAGATGTATATATTTTTATACTCGTAGATTCCTCTGTCCTAAAAAAATATACAAAAATTTGACGACATATTTGAGAAAAATTGGAAAATGTTGTGGATTCATGTAAACTAGACCTACAATCAAAATATCTTTCAAAATTTAAGGTGTCCTGATATTGTCCAGATCGATCGAATAGTTTCAGTTTTGAAGATAATCCTCGTTACTGTGTTGTCGCTGACATTCTTCACAGGCGAACAGACAGTTTTTGCCATAAACAATGTTTTGGAATCAAGGAACCATAAAACGTGTCGCAGCTGCCTTGGAATTCTTTATCATTACTGCGTAATTAGTGAATGAGAAAGCGGAGAAAAATTGAAAGGCGTCAGAACCATGAGTGAATGCACCGCTCGCCGCTAGCGTCTCTGTCGGAGGGATCAACCAACTGAGGGTTAATTCCCTGTTTAGTTACTACTTGCCTCGCAATAAGTTGGCTTTAGTACTTTGGTCAAGTCCATATTAATTATTAATTAAATAAATTCACGTAAAACCTATTCCTATCCGAATATTTCTGTCTACCTGACAGCTAGCGGCTGGCAGGAGAGACCGGGTTCCGTTACCCAATCAGAAGCTTCACATTCTGATGTCACTGCAGAGTTGCCAACTATTAAGAAGAAAAAATACATTTCACTGCGCCAAGGAGCTGAAAATTGAAGAGCGCCATCGTTTATTATGCGTCGTGCGTGCGTTTGTGTGTCGTCTGCTGTTGTGTGCTCTTGTTGCAATTGGTTTCTTGCTAACGCTGTTGTTGTTGTTACTTGATGCAAGAACGGGAATGCGGTACGTGCTAACATGTCTCATCCCCACTCCCAGCTGTCAAGTAGATGGAAATATTAAGTAACAAGTCTATAACACTTCTCAATCTGCCCCACGTTGGGCTGCCACCGTAACAAATCTACCATCTCTCACGTTCGATCTTATTAACCTGGCCCATAGAGGAGAGATACAACTAGAGTGCGCATGAGCCTACTGCGCAGGTTTCAACACGAGGTGGTCATAAGTCACGTGACTTTGGAACACCGGCAGCTCGTGCTGTACGGTGCTGTATGTAGCTTTGCGTGCTGTTTGTGGTGCTACAGTGTAATTATTTTGGGACGTTGTGGATATTTGTTCACTGCTTACGATCCAAAATTCTTTCTTTTTTCAAGAAGTGCAATAACAATTTAACTTTGCAAATTGTGTTCCACAGGATGAAACAACTGTGTTAAATGTCAGTTCACGCCAGTATGCAAGTGTGCCACAAGTGAATGATCCTGAACTGGGCAGTGAGGTACCAACTGACCATATGTACTTGCCATCAGTACACAATCTTGAAACTAGATTCTCTCCCTGTGTTGTGGACATTGTAACTTATATTGAAGTATTTTTAGTAACAAAGTTGCAAAAGTCTCTTGCTTGTGTCACTTCAAGCTAGTTCTTTGCCGGACTGATAGTGATGAAGGATCATATTCCTTCATTCAGAGGAAGGATGATTATGGACTGAAATACCCTTCTGCACATGTTATAAAAATCTGCAAAAGAGCAGCGGTAGAAGTAAGAATACTTCAGGGGAGAGGTGACATTTTAAAAAAGGCAGCATGTAGTACAATTGTAAATAGATGTCTGAGAGAATTTGTGAATAGTTCTTTTTTTAGTAATTTAACATATTATATTATTGGTCAAGAGGACATAATGAATCACAGGATGTATTTAAGGCAATATTGTTTAAATATATTGACATAAGATTAAAACATGTAGGAAGAGAGCACACCCAAATTTACCAAAAAATAGTATTAGATCAGTTAACAACAAAATGATTTCGATCAGGTTTTTGTCCAGTTTTCCTGATCCATTGAGCAATGCTGAGATGTCCCCTTGTTTTGCTTTTGGACATAAATGTAGCTTCACTACGCCCACGTTTTGTTGAGCTTACTTGCTAGCAGTGGTAGGAGTAAAGCCAGTGGCATGTTACTGTTGTTAGTAATACAAAGAAAAAAATAAAACATCCAGTTTGTTTATCGATGCAAATAGGTTTTATATAACTCAGGAGGGAAAATGTCTAATGTGATGGTTAAAATATTGGGAAGAGCTTTTGAAGCTCAAGAAACTGAGTGAAGATGGAACTTTTCCCCATATGTCACATACAGTTTTTACGTTTTTGACTAAATAAATCAAAATATAAATCAAAGGTAAAAGCCTTTTTCCCTCTATAAATCCTTGAAATATCATTTTGATAACTTGCTATTATAAATGACACTGAAGTGAATCTTCAATAGTAGAATGTCTAACATTGAGTAATAGAAATTTGGATTAATGCATCCCGTGGAGTTAATTTATTTTACAAATATTTTTTTAATTTATAGTCCTATGGAATTGTACTTGTAAAACAGGTTTAGTGGAGTATGCGGTTGAAAGTGTGAAGTTGGACAAAAATCGAAATTTTCATATACTTGAGCAAATAGAGCAGAAAAACTTAAATTCACTTTCCTGCTATAAGCAACATTTGTAGGGTTAATTAATAAATGAGAAAATAACGCTGGAATGAAACATCTTAAGTACGTATGGGTTTTAAATGAATTACCGGCGAAGTCATTTTAGTGTCCTGCCTCCTCAAGATCTTCAAAACTGTTTTTATTTAATGGTTTTACCTTGATTTGCTCTCTTACACGGCGTACACCATTCAGTTGTCTCTTGACGTCACTTCATGTTATTACCTTTTTTTACCTTCCCATATACGTACGTATACACGGAGTGATATACGTAGTATAGGGAAAGTTATGTAATGCTGCGCGAAAAAATGGCCAATTTTCGGCGGAAAAAAATTAATTGCCGGGCCGTGAAAACGAATAAGTGGATAAAACCAGTTGCTAAATTAAGAAAAAAATATCCTCTATCTCGTGGTGTGGTCAAAATCCATGATTTGTTGCTTCTTTATACTTAAAAATCGATTGACGGCATTCCGTCCGTCTGTCCGTCTGTGGTCAACGCTACCGCCTAAACCGTTCAGTCGATTTTCTTCAAAATTGATATTCCCCAGTCGATCTGATTCTAGTCGAAGCTATGTGATTTTGAAAAAGATTCTTTAAAATTTGGGGGTACTTTATATGAAGCCCCCCGGGGATTTTCAACATTTTCTCAAAAACGGCTCCAAATCTTTTCTTTAAATTTCTTGTATGAATAGAGTAAAATACACTTTTTAACATGGTATAGGTCCGATTTTCACGTACAGCTCTGAATTTTCGAAAATTGTGAAAGTTTGAATTTTTTTCGGCGTCTTTCTCCAACTACAAAATTGAAGATAGAGATTTTTTCTTCAAATAAAATTTGTTCTGCATATTGAATTCTTTAATAAAGGTTATGTAAATGTTTTTCACAATTTTGGTAGTTTTCGTGCAATATTGCGTGCAATATGTGCAGTTTTAAAAAATTACAAAAACAACATTTTCTCAAAAACGGCTGCAAATTTTTCTTTAAACTTTTGGTAGGGATAGTGGTAAATGTACTCTATCAATGACATAAAAGCCATTTTGGTCTATCGGTTGGTTTTTTCAAAAATTACAAAAATGTAATTTTTTTTACTTGTCTCTCACGTCGTTAATATTTACATTATCGGCGATTTTTTTACATTATTATATTTATGAGTATATATGCTTTAAATAATGTCAAGTAAAGTTTCTCGAAAACACTACCGTTTTCTGTGAAAAGTAGCTCAAATTTCGGCATTTTCAGAAATGCTCAAACGTCATTTTCTCGTATATGGCTGCAATTTTTTTCTTGAAACTTTTGTAACGGATAGTGCTAATTACACTCATTAGTATAGCGTGAAGTTTATTTTGAGTTTTTTTTGTTTTTTTCAAAAATTATATAAATGTAAATTTTTTGAAAGATCTCTCACATCTTTAATAAGCACATTATCCGCAATTTGTAAAGATGATTATATTTGTGAGTGTAAGTGCTTCAAATAACTTCAAATAAAGTATTTTGAAAACTCAAAAATTTTCTGTGAAAATGAACTTCAAATTTCGCATTTTTAGTAGTGCTAAAACGCATTTTCTCTTAAACGGCACATAATTTTTAAAAGAAAATTGCCATTTACGGCTAGGTTTTTGTGTTCTTTAATATTCTAAAATTAATGTTTCTGTTCTACCAATAGGAAACCGAAAAATTAAGAAAATGACAAAAAAATGTACTTTTGGCGATGATAGATGGTAGCTGGCAAGAAAGAGTATGTGGCAATTCCGAATAGCTAGCGAAGACCCAGGAAAATAGAAAACTAATACGGGAAAGTCTGTGCCATTCTGTAGCACCACTAGTTTTAATTCGGCGTTATCCTAATGCCGATCGTTTATGGCACAACACAATAAATAACAAGTCTTTATTTATTTTCATTTGCTGGCTCGGACATCGGGAAATTATGCGATATTCGCGTAATAACACATTAAGTTTTCTTTCTTTTTCTTTGACAAATAAATAAATAAATAAAAAAAGTTCCTACGCCACTGCGCCATCTCTTGTCACTACGACAATGCTACGGTTTCCATTTATGGAAATTATATTTGCAAATGCAATTTTTTTATTAAATCACAAGTGAACCATCACAGTATCAGTTGTGTTTTTCCATTGTATTATTTTATTACTACTGTGTATGCTTGTTAGGAATCTTATTTTTTTGTCAAAAAAAACAGTAAAAACTGTATATGACGTGTGGGGAAAGAAATTTATCTGCGCTCATTTTCTTGAGAGCCAGAATTTAAAAAATAATAATTATTATTATTTTAGAAAAATAAAAATATTTGAAAAATGTTTTTGCCCGAGTTATAGAAAATCAATTTCAACGGTAAATGAACTACAAGCAAAAGGAGTGCTCAACAAACCGTGCGCACAGTGAAGCTACATTTTTACGTCCATAAGCAAAACAAGGGGCCATCTCAGCATTTGCTCAATGGATCAGGGAAACTGGACAAAAACCTGATCGAGATGGGGGTCATTGACCCGGAAGCTGAAGTACATTACTTGTTACAGGCGTATTAAATATTTTTTTTAAATGTATACAATGTAAACGTAAACTAATTCATTTTATATCTTTGTTTTGTTACAATAAACATTATTTTTCTTTTTCACGATCAGTATAGTATCTAATTGTATAGAAACAGTTTAGCAGCAGAAAAGATTTTACTTTAAACTTAAATTTGTGTACCGACTTTAATTGTTTTATGTCATCTGGCAATGCGTTGTAAAGTAACATACATGTATTGTATGTTATTTTGAAATGTTCATGCAATAAGTAGGTAAAACTTCATATATTGTTAATCCCACTAAGTTTATTTTATTTAATACAAGGAATATACTCTCATAGTCAAATTCACTTTGCACCTGTTTCTCTTATTTTGGTATCGTAAATAGAACTCGACCCTTACATTACGGTAGGAGCAGGCTACCTGCTGCAGGAAAACAAAGATGACATCCATCGACGCCACTTACTTATCGAGTGAAGACAGTTCGCTCGTGTCACCCGATCTGAGAGTAAAAAGGCAAGTTGGTGATAATATGGTTTCGATCTTATTATAATCGAAGTGACCGAAATGCTAGTGTCGATTGAAGCAAGTTCCGCCTATGCGCTTCCGGAATCCAGATTTGAAACTGTGTACCCTTTTTTCGTTCGGTGCAATACTCCCTCATATATTTTTCAAATAGAAATTTTCTGGTCATTAATTTCTGTATTGCCATCTTCCACTACTGGTGTTGTTGAAAGCTGTTCCATGATCCGTTTTCCCATAGGGTCCTCTCTCTGAATTTTCGCCAATGCACCTTTCGTACATCGTGGGCGTATCTTCGTTATCTGAATCACATTTAATTCCGATCATAAAAACACGCAAATTCCATGAAATAAGTGGTAATTCCTTGTATTCAAATGAGACATGCTTGACGCCGAGAAAACGCAAGCGTTTCGTGTAGTGCTGCCATCTACTGATACCAAAATGAACGGGAAAAAAATAGCGCCGAGAAGTGACAACCCTTTTCCAGAGCGTTCAAAAAGTCCTCCACCCCACCATCCTTCACGGGGAAACGGCAACATCGCGGGCTCCTCCAGCGCGACGGCGTTCGAATGGTGTTCTCAGAACCGCGCTCGCTGGTCGCAAGCAGCAGTTGAAATAAAAATACCTCATCGTATTCTTCAGATATTATACTCTCTGCATTCAGTATGACTACGTACAAGTTGTTTGTTGTGAGTCCAATTATAAAAGTTAGAATGCTGACACTGGAAGAACGTGTATTTTTGGTGAAACATATTTCGAGTAAATAATAAGTACAGGGATGATGTGAAACAAATTTTTGTGACGAAATTCCCAGAAACTGCATAATTTCGAAAGGGCTATGGCCACCAAGGTCACCAGATCACACACCTGATTTCTTTTTCTGGGGAGCAGCTAAACGAAATGTCTACAAAACTTGTCCCATGACCATTGAGAAATTAAGACTCAATATCTTTGTATGTAATGTCCATATCGCAAGAAACTTTAGAAAGAGTTTCCGATGATAAATGTAAAAGGGTAACGTCTTTCTTTCAAAATTCTTGTAAATATTTTCAACACATGATGTAATAAAATAATTATGAAAAGTAAAAAATATACTGTTTATTTCAAACGCCTTTTATTTTAATAGAGCTGATTTTTTCACTGCATTTCATGTTTCACATCACGCTTCTTTGTTGCTGTTGCGTAACGGACTAGCGGAAGGCGCCGTCGCTGATTCAGCCCGCGTTGTTGCCATTTCCTCATAAAACATGGTGGAGTGGGGAGACAGGCACTGCGGAGATACTTTTTGAACGTTCTGTAGTATATGATACCACGGTCATAAGCTCTCTGCGGATTAGGATAGCGTAGAAAAAAGGCGAAGGTATCATAAATGATACCTCACGACTAAGACAGAAATTCTGGCTGCACTAGGTGTTAGGGGATTTTTTTTCTTAATTTAGCAACTGGATTTTTTCACTTTTTCTCTACTAGGACCAGAGAATGAAATTTTTTCTACCGAAAATCCGCCGTTTTTTTTCGCGCAGAATTCCGTACGTATGTACTTCGTATATACGTACGTATATGGGAAAGTAAAAATTTGGAGATAAGTTGAATGAAATCTTACAATGGAGGCCACACACTCACCATTCATTAACATGATTCAAACTCCAATTCGCAACACATGTACACAATGAAATGTAACGTGAATATTGCCAGTAAGTGTGAGTAATGCCAATAAAATGTGAAACGCTGTATTTAAAGTTGTGAGATTAATAAAAACTTAAATGTTTGTCAAAAATATTGAGGTGTATCAAAAGAAAAATAAACGAATTACAATGGATGCATTCAATACATTTGTTGATTTGCAAAATCAATGATATTATTTATATACTAAAATGTCCGTTCAGGAAAGGTACTAATTAATAATAAATGAAATACAATTCTCTTCATTGATATTTATTTCAGACAAAACAATAATAGAACATCATAAACGGAATTACATCTGACAAATTACAGAATACAAAAATAATAAAGAGAATCAGATGAGAGAAAATACAGAGAGCTAGTTTCAATGCGTGTAAAAATGTTGTCAAGTTAGCAAAGAAATAAAGTGATTATATACACACAAATATCTTTACTTATACAAGACGTATTCACTTATATTGTAAAAACAACTAAAACGAACTATACCAGAATTTGTCAATACTACTTAACATACGTTAACAAAGCCCAGTGATTCAGAAGAAACCTTGAGATGTCTCCTTACAACATTACATACCCGTACTTGGTAAGGTCCGATTAAATTAAGAAGGTGATTGACAGTTCTGTGTGACGTCAGGACGCCTCTCCCGTTTCCATGGCAGCTGCCAACCAGAGAAACAAAACGTGACGTGTCAGGTCGCTCAGTTGCTACTGCCGAACATGGGGAACATTTGAGCATCGCACAGCGACTTCCCTGCCGCCGCGCAGCCCGCGTTTCTGCCTGTGCTGCACGCGCAATGTGTAGTGTGTTGTGATGAGTTGCGTTGAGGTTGGGCTTTTGTCGTATTTTTTACACTTTTACACGTATTTTTTGAAGTGTTTGTTTTCGTGTCCCGGTAACACGTGCTCAGTGGTTTGGGACCTGGCAACGTCGCTCCCCTCCACTCACAAATGTCAATCACCTTCTTAATTTAATCGAAACTTAGTTCTTTGGCTATCACACTACTGCAAAGTGACGCATGTGCACTGCATTAAAAAATAAAAAGTATGATGTTTACATAACACTCAGAATGAAATCTGCTTTGTCGTTATAAGACAGTTTTCACTAGTTACATGATGGTTTCTGACAAGGGTTCCACTACTTTTATTCTTTTGTTAGAAAGAAGCTATACAACTGGACATGAGGCACTTTACAACGCCAAAAGATTCTCAACGATGTATTTTAAGATCAAAACAATAATTTTCTCTCACTCAGATTTTATATCTTAATCTTATAAGTGAAGGTTTCAATTATATACAATTATTACGAACAGAATAATTCATAGAACTTGTCCATCAGTATTCATAAATAAGTTTACTTTTCTACATATGTGTTTGACAGTTTACGAAGAGATCAACAAATTTGTTTCTAAAATAATAGATTATACATCAAGGGAGGGAAATGCTTTATTTTTCCAAAAGGTGTAATTGTAGCCCGAGGCTGCAATTCTATCGCAGTGTATATACTATTTAATAGTACAAATAATTTCTCTCTCGAGGTATATATGCCATTTTTTCCCGACCATAATAGTTTCATAAAATGAATGTAAAATATTACGTTATGTAACTTAAAATTTGTGTTACATGAATACTGTTTGTTACCAAGGAAACTGTCAAACAATTCCGAGGCAAAGGTTCAAATAATGCAGGGTATGACTAAACCTAAATGCATATCTGACACTACTAAAAAAGCTATTGGAAATTTAATGCCAAAATATCTAAGAAAATGTTTGCAACAAATTTAAAGATAGGTGTAAAAATAAAGGAATATTAAGTAAAAGTGAGAATGTCTTGCTGGCGAATTCCGGTGAGAAAGCTATGAAGTACAAATCACTTGTGTTTCGTGTTGTGTTCAAATACATACATTTTTGCTCATGTGAGTAGTTTGTTTTCATCGGTGTGCACACAAGGGAGATAATATTTAATCCCCAGGGAGCGAACGCTTCACTTAGTCCATCTGCAAACGAAATCAACCTTTTACGGTCGGGGAAATATTTTCAATCTCTTCCGAAGTGATAATTTATCAGCAATACACAGCTAAAAGGTACCATTCAGAAAATATAGAGTAAGGTTAATTAGCCCAATAGTCTTTTAATAGTCCAGCAATGCAAAAGGAAAAGTTGATCAGGTCAACAACTGCCCTAAAAATACCATTTAACACGCAATTTAAAAGTACTTCTCCTGTAATTCCCCCACTCGTTAGGCGGAAAAGCAGGCCTTATAGCCTCAGCTTCGCCAGAAATAAAGACATTATTACTATTATTATTATTATTATTATTATTATTATTATTATTATTATTATTATTATTATTATTTTTCCACTACATCACGACTAAAGATGCTATGAGTCGGCTGAATATAAAATCTACTCCAGGTTGCAACCAGCTACCTAAGGAGCAGATTCGGTGACTATCAGTGCCTCTACAATATTGTACGCAAAATGTGGGCTGTTCCAAATAAAACGATTTCTTGCACTTCCCAGACTTTTGAATTACCTGGGGGTTTAGACAAGTTCTTACACAAATTTTGCGGAACAAATCCCAGAGCTCCGATAACTATCGGGACGACCTGTGCTTTTACGCCCCATATTCGGCTGATCTCAATTTCCAAACTCTTGTATTTAAGACGTTTCTCTGCCTCCTTGGTAACGACGTTTTGATCGCAAGGTACAGCAACATCGACAAGTAAACACGATTTGTTCTCCAAATCTCGGATGACTATATCCGGTTTGTTTGCCGCTATCGTGCGATCTGTTTGAATTTGTTGGATTGTGTACGAAATTGTACGACCAACAGACGTCACCGGTTTCGGTGAGTATTCGTACCACTTGGAGCATGTGTTTGGAACTTCGAGGGGGGTACAGATCTGCCAGTGAAGGTAGCTACACACCCTGTCGTGTCTTTTCAAGTATTCGGTCTTTGCTAGGATTGGACAAGCTGAGACAATATGATCAATGGTTTCTACTTGCTCCTGGCAAATGCGGCATTTATCATCTTGGGAAATTTTGAGAATCGCTTTATCGTAATGTGTTTTCGACGCCTGATTTTGAGCAGCAATTAGAACTGCTTCCTATTCTGGCTTCATTCTTCCCGTCATGTCACATTAATGACTGATCTTTATTGATTTGCACCTTGTCCATTCGTTTCAAATATTGTTCGTGGAGTGGTTTGTCTCTCCACGATTTCCTTAACATTTTCTGTGTCTCAAATTTCATGTTAAGTAGCATTAGAAGTACAGTGTCTGTGATTCTGAGTGTCTTGCATAGTCTTGTTCGCAATGCTTCTTGCTACACTAACAATGCCTCTGTTTCCCATTCTTCGGTCAGATTTCGTGACCTGCCTCATTAGTGGCTCATCTTGATGGCTGACTACATACTTTCCCATCCCGGTTATTGCATTGTGCCAGGAGGCTTCAATTTGTCTCAGGCCTCTTCCTCCTTCCTTACGTGACACAGGGCCGTATTCATAGTCGTCACTTATAATAAGGAAAACCTTAAGGAGTTCCTTATAACGTTTTTCAGTTCATAGTGGCATCTTATCCGCTTGCATAAGAAACTTCTTATAGCTATAAGGAAGGTCCAGCTTCCACTTATAGCTCTAAGTGAATCGTCTCTTGGTGGGTTGAAAATAGTCGTAATGTGAAAGAAATTGAAATGGACTACGATTTTGAACATTATAAAAATGTTTATTACTGCATTGTTCTTCGTAGCAACTATATTTAAGTGATATGTACAACCCTCCGGAAATGCACAATGATCAAGTATATTTAAGAAAAGGTAGCGTTTTACCCGGATGAAAGGACGTGTTTTGGACAACGTTGGTGGCAAAAATCAGCTACAATTAACTGAGGTTTACCGATTTCCCACATTGTTGTTCCCACAAGACATTGTTTAAGTTACTACCACTATTTAAGTAACTGTGTAGGTTAGGTTACCACACGGATGCCTACGGATGCATCCATAAGAATAGTTCACGGCCAGCTTGATGGGACGTTTCAGGCAGGATTCAAGTGGCTGTGAACCACCCAATGCGCTGTTGCCACACAAGACGCTGCTAGCGTTGTACTTATGTTAAGTATCGTCTATGAATACCAAATGTGCATAAGTATTTCCTTATCAAAAGTAACTTCTTATAGCTTAAGTATTTTCTTATTCTATAAGTGACGACTATGAATACGGCCCACAAAGTCTATGTACATCAGCTCGGGGGTGGGCAACATGATGCATTGTAAGCAGTTTTCTGTTTTTTCGATCCATGATGCGAATTTCCTGCCCAGTCCAGTCCATTAGTCCAAAACTGTATTCGGCTACAGGCACCGCCAAACTACCTATTGCTGATATTTTATTCCTATCATTATTGTTATTACTAACATATCCTGAACCTAAAGTTCTAAGTGTAAGAGGAAATCGTTTTGTCGTTTACCCTCCTTAGGCTCCATATAACCTAGAGGTTACACGCGTTCCCGATTTATCCCCGACAAATGAAATAACGCACTGAAAAAAAGGGCGATTGACTCTCAACTACAAACCCATGGTTAGGTGTCTTCCAGTTGTGACGATCGATTTATACATTGTGGCAATAATCGTCATAGATGACGTGCTGGTAGTTGATTGCCAAGCTAACCAACCGACGAAGGTTGGGAAATACGCGAACCTTATAACCATCAGTTGAATTCGTATAACGTTCCAATTGGTTCCCACAAAAACAGGGTTCTCAATGCCTGCTCAACGCTTCGGGGATGGTACATAATTTATTTAGTGAGGTTGAGCTGACCAACCTTTGGCGGTAGACCAGCGCGGCCCGAGCATTTGACAGCTGGATAGACGGACGAGTTTCAGAGTGTGATTAATAATGCTTCTGGAGATAGTGTTCACATGTTTTAGGTTTCCAAAAGACGAAATATTAAGATGAGTATCTGCTGAATAGATTCCAAGAGAATGCTCATTGTCACTCAATGGTAAGTGAAACATTTTTCATGTGAGGTTACGGCCACATTACTCTAATCGAGTAACAAGTATTTTTAACGTATAATTTATGATTCATTGCAGGTTTATCGTTTGGCGGTACACGAAGATGTGTGTATGTGGAGGGGAATCCAGTACTTGATTTGGAAAATGAGTGTATTCTGTTGTGAGAGTAGTTAGCAATTGTGCCGCATCTTTATAAGAAGTAAATTTTCGAATCTCTAAAATTCTGTCGAAACTTGGTTATGTTGATCATGGTATTTCGTTGTTGATGAAAATACGCAGTATATATGTTTATAAAAAAGTGTTGAAATGTGTCAGAGAAGTTGTGAAGACCAGAAAACGATACACACGCAGAACGTTTATACAATGGGCACTGCAAAATGATGTGCAACTTGATGTCATTGAATGTGTGTTTATTGAAGGATGAGTAAATGAAGGCAGCTTTTAAACAATCTAGTTAACATGTATGTGATTTGAATGGGATATCACAGACCTGAAAACCTCAATAGGCCCTATTTGATGTCAGCTTATGGTGTCATCCTGTGGTGCTGTGCTTTTGAATACTTGCAGTGTTATTTTCTTCCGTGATGTGTTACATACCAGCATTCATATTGAAATGTAGTGTACATAAGTGAAAAAAGTTGACAACTGATTTATTTGCACCGTCATGTATTGGAATGCTTTGATGCACCAAATATTTATCTTTACTATGGTTCAGCAATTTAATTAAGAAAATCGCTACCATTTTATTTTATAACTGAAGAAAATTATGGAACTGCAAGCAAACTAATGTTCTTCAGAGATATTAAATTCCATTGTCCCTTCTGTTTCCTTTAATAAATTAATGTAGTGTTTTGAGTAATCAGATGAGTTCCGTATTATTTTATTGCTTAAATTTATATTTGTCAAATGAGAAAATGATACCTTTCAAGATTCAAATGCATGTAAGTAAAATCTAAACTAATATACTGCCCATGTCCATGCTTTTTTATTGTTGGTTTCAAATAGTATCTATGAATCTTAAAGATTATACAAAGTGAAGCTTGACTACAAGCCTCTGTATACGAGATGGCAGGTAAGTGAGTGAACCGAATGAATTGTTTTGGGGTCTAGCATTAGTATTCTTGTAATTCTAGTAGCAAAAGTATTCTTGTAATTCTGAAGATTGCATGCATTGTTGGTAATTGTCTCTTTAAAAAATTCACTAATTGATATCATCTCTTTGAATCAAAATTAATCAATTAACTTATTGATTTTAATTTTATTTGTTTATTTTCATCTTTAAATATAAATTAATAGCGTCCTCTGCGAATAGAGGGAAGTGGTTTCAGTGTACAATAGTATATTTAAGAATCAATTACTCAAGTCCTTCTTTATAGGATAGGTTAATTTCTAGTTTTCAAATGTTGTGGGATTTATTTTTGCTCTTTTCATACTTGCATCAAATCAGTAATATCAGATATTTGATAATCGCTTCATTTCTTCGTACCAATTGTGACAATCTTATAATCACTATATCTAAAACTTGTTCCACGTGGCAAGGCAAAAATTATTCAATTACATTTAGTCATATCCGTTCCCCATCATTTTTAAATTATTAATAATTAAAATACTTCAGGTGTATAACCTGACATCCAAAATAATTAATTAACTTATTTTCAATTTCAGTATAAGAATTTTTAGAATATTGTTGAAAGACCTTGTATCATTGTGCTAATGAAAAAAAAATCAGCTAAAGTGTTGAACAAATCCATGTTAAAAAGCATAATTTCTCAAACTGTTATATATCTAAATGTTCCAAACTCAAAAAGTTTGGACCCGACAATATTGTCACCGAGAATGTTGCGTTGGTGTTTGACTTTAAGTGCTTATAATTATTGTAATGGGACGGCCGCGCACGTAACGATTTCGGCGTGTGCGAAAGTAATATTTTATTTAACTGGGAGTACTGGAAAACTTGATGTCCAGACAGCGAACGCGCACTTTTTCGCTACCTGAGCGGCGCGAGGGTGCAAGCCGGCCGCCGCTGGGCGCGGTCTCCTTTGTTCAGAAACCGCTCGTCGCCCTGGGGATTTCCGCCGCCGCCGACGGAGCGCCGTGTCAGCGCACACCCCGCGCCTTCTGGGAAATTGCAATGACGCAGACCGCCCCCTCGAAGACGATTTTCAACCGTCGCTGCCATCACCGCAATTGGCCGGCACGCATCGCGCGATTCGGCTGCGCCAATAGACAAGAACTAGGCGGGGGCGAGACACGTAATCTCGCGATCGAGGGAGGTAGTTGCGTGGGTGAGGTTCGGCCATTCTCATGAGGGCGACGACAGTGAGAGGTTCGGCCATTCTGATGTTGACGGCGCCAGCGAGAAGTTGAGCTTTCCGGTGGGAGAGAGGCCACGCCAGACCGCCGCCGGCAACGCATCGCCGTCACTTCGCTCATGTGTCGCCTGAAGGGAGAGCCGGAACGCAGTACGAGTGTGGGGCCCGAACAGACGGAGTGCCCAGACTTGGTCTGAGAGCCGGCCGCCGTTAAAGGACGCGGTCGTTGTCGCCGCTGCCGCCGCCGCCACCGCCCGCAGGAACCCGTCGCCGGCCGCCCGGCCGACCCGCCAGCCCCCCGCGCAGCGCCCTACATCGCTGCTGTTTTCCGCCGACCCGACTCACGGGCCGATGCCGCGCCTGGAGAGGCGGAACGCCCGGACAATGACCCGGAAGGGTCGGACTTTAAGCTAAGTTGGTTGTAAGTTAGGTTAAGATATTGTAATTAATTGTAGGAGGCTTCACCCCGTTAATTAATTCCTTTAATTAAATTCAGAAAGTCAGAAAAAATATTTCAATGCCTAATGCATGAAAATGCCCAGTCACGCATGCGTCCTACCCAACTTTCAGCCGGGCGTATGAGGCAACATATGAGCGCCGACAGAAATCTACAGGTGAGTCGGGTCACGCCCTCAGGTCCATCCCGCCGAACTCGATGAGAGTGTACGGGGTGTTACATTATACATTACATTATAAGAAAGGAAAAGAAAATTCAAATGCTGACTGTCATAGCCGATTACCTTTATCGGGTAATAAAGGTGAGAAAGTACCTCCTGGGGATATTCTTTTACTGGAATCTAACAACAGACCTCTCTCAGTAGAAGAAATTTGTAAAGAAACATCCAAAGACAATTTAATCGAAGGTACGATACTGGACGTGGCATCAATGGCCAAACACTGAACTTTCTGAAGAATTCAAACCATACCAGCGAAAGAAAACAGAAATTTCTGTGCATAAAGATTGTCTACTGTGGGGAAATCGTGTAATAGCACCTGAAGTGACGCGAAAAACAGTTTTGGGTGTATTACATGCCAATCATCCAGGAATAGTGGCAATGAAGTCGTGTGCCCGAAGTTATGTTTGGTGGCCAAACATTGATAAAGATATAGAAGACTGTGTAAATCATTGCAACAAATGTCAAATGAGTTCTAATAGTCCTCCGAAAGCTACTAATCAGACGTTTACAAAATCTCAGAATCCATGGTCAACTTTACATGTTGATTTTGCAGGGCCATTTAAAGATAAAACTTTTTTGATAGTGGTTGATGCAATGTCAAAATGGTTGGAAGTTGAATTAATGAAAGCTATGACATCCAATGAAGTCATCAAAACTTTAAGAAGAATTTTTGCTAGAATGGGAATCCCAGATCTAGTGATATCAGATAACGGTCGTGCATTCACATCTAAAGAACTCCGTGAATTCTACAATAGAAATTTAATCAAATTCTCTACAATATCTCCTTATCATCCATCTAGTAATGGCCAAGCGGAACGCATGGTACAAACCTTCAAGAAAATTTTAGCAAAACTAGAAGATGGTGATACTGAAGTTCAGTTACAAAGAATGCTTTTTAGACAGCATACTACAATATACGCGGGAACTGGAAAATCACCGGCTGAACTTCTAATGGGAAGAAAATTACGATCTGTGTTTGATAAAATGCATCCATATGCTTGGAGAGAAAAAGAAGAAATAATAAAAAACCCGATTCAGAAACTAAGAACATTTGAACTATGCGATTTAGTTTATTTAAAAAAATTTAACTCTTCGGGACCAAAACGGGGAGAAGGGGTAATTTACGAGATTGTAGAACCTGTTTCTTATAATATTAAATTACAGAACGGAACAATTGTTAAAAGGCATGTGGACCACTAAAGAAGAAGATATCAGGAGAAAGAAAGGAAGAGTCAAAATATTGCTCGTGATTCGACTTGTGTGTCTCAAAATATTGCTCGTGACTCGACTTATGTGTCTGTTTCTGATGCAGGGGCTGCTCCGCCTTCTTCAAGTACTTCATCGGAGAGTCCTCGCGCGGCTGAAGTCATGACTCCGGTTTTGAGACCGAGAGAGAAGATTAGAAAACCAACTTATTTAAGAGATTATGTATTAAGCTAGAAAAGGGAGGAAATGTTATGTATGTAAATGTTCCAAGCTCAAAGAGTTCCTGTTACCAATGAGGGATAACAAAGGAATGTTGTTGTTGCCTAGTGGAGTAATAAATAGAACACGTTCAAATGAAGTTGTGTCTTAACTGAAATATATAATACAAACCTTACATTCCTAGACAAAATTAGCCAATTTTTAAACAAAATGAACAGGCTTAGAATTTCTCAGGTTTAGAATTGTATCTATACATTCTGTACATACTTGTTATTTGTAAAGCTACGAACGCTCATATAATTGCATATTTTTTGTTGCTGATATCTCTCAGACACTTGAAATATGCCCTAGAGCAAAATATTAAGTCTAAGATAGAAAACGTTTTACATGTAATGCATATTTTGTGTATTCCAGAATTTTGGGGCTTTTAGTTGTGTTTATGTAGTTAGAATAAACTTGTTAAAATACAAATGTGTGCCCAACACATGATGTCAAAAAATCTTTTTCAAAATATGAGGCAGTACAGTGTGATAGCGCTTCTTGAAGACAGAACATTTAAACAATGTTTAGGACAAGAAACAAGTTTTGATTTGGTTGTCACTATTGAAATTATATTTTCTAATATTTTTCAGTCCCTTCTTTATGTAGGACAACCATATTTTAAAAAATACAAATTAATTTTTTATTTTGTTCAATGAAGGGTTTACAACATTTGAGATTCTATTTCCCTCATAAAATGTAACAAACTACAAATTAGTTGCGAAGAAGAAGCCAAATTAGTGTTTACAATATTAGTTAAATTAAGCAAGAACATAAAAATTACAAAAGTTAAAAAAATTAACGTTATACCCAATTTAATTTGAAAGCTTACATCAAAATATAAAAAAAATATTTGAAGATGTATTAAGTAAATTTTTCTCAATGTGTGTGGTTTCTATTTTTTTATTGTAAAGTTTCAATTGTGACAGGCATGCAAATTTCATGGACTCTACATTGTAAGAATTAGTTTTTATGTTAGGAGTGTGCAGACTGGGATGCGTACACTATTTCTGATCCTTTCAATTAACAATTTATTTACATATTTTATTTGCTAGTACAGATCCCTTAGCGACACACTTTTTAAAACTATTTTCATACTGCCATCATGTCCCCTTATGATTCTCACTTTTTTAACAAATATTGAATTATTAATTTAATTTTTTAATTCAAGCTTTATTGACAATTTGTTACTAGTGTACATGATTATTTAGATGAGTATGTAAATACACAATTATTCTTACTTCAGAAAACAAAATTTAGAATTGTATAGTTGGATTTTGACCTTGGTCTAAGAAAATATGAAACTTTCTTCCTTTAATGGTTTGAGTTTTAATTTACAGAACAATTTTGATTGTTCTTATTTTATACATTCGGAATACTGTCACTTTCAGAAATTACTAGGATTAACAATGTTTATATTGGCAAACTGTAATTGGTATCTCTTGTAACAATGCTAACTTCATACTGGGAGGTGAGAATTTTGTTTCTATAATAGGTATTATAGACAATTTGGAACAATCAATTTTTAAAGACTGCTGGCGTTCATTTTGTCATTGATTTCTATTGTAAAAAATCATAAATAAACATTTTTGTCCAGTTTCAGGGAATATGTAATTCTAATGTCCAACATTGATCTGCTATGCAATAACTAAATTTTTATTAGAAAGAAGACATGAAAATTGGAACTAGCCCTATCGTGTGAAAATTTAATTACATTGTGCTTTTTTAATAAAACTTTGTAATTTGGGAACACTTATTATAGTTTGGGATTGATGGTAAGAATGGTCATGATTAAAGCATTTATAAAAGCTATTTCCTTTTGTAATTATTATTTCTTCATAAAAAATGCTTACGTTGTATCCTGACTCACTATTTTTGGACAACGAAACTTTATAAGGAAGCATTTATAAGTATCCATCAAGTGTTTTTCATATCAATTTCCCAAATATATCTATTTCAATTTGCTATCAACATTTGGTTCATATTCCGGTTTGTGATTTTTATGCCTGCAAAACCTTATCAGTTTAATCTGATTGAGTTTCAGTGTGTTATTCAGGACCCTTGTTTCACTGGTGTCATTTGCAACTGGGTCTTACGAGAGATTATCTGAAGGTTATAAAGTAATAAATTATTTTCATGGAATGTAAGTGCTGTATACCGCGGCGAGCGTTGAACGGGGCGCGTTATGCAGCGCGCACCAGAGCTTCGCCACCCCGGAAAATAGTTCCGGGTCGCTGGCTGGCGGAGGAATACCGCAGCGACCTGGGGGGAGGGCGAGACTTGTGTCTCGGGAGAGCAAAATGAGGAGCACGAACGTACACGAAGACACCCGAGTGGAGTCGAGCGAGTCCATGCGCGAGCCGACGGACTTCCATGGCGCAAATCTTTAATTCGAAATCTGTCAGAAATAATGTTCTAATGTTAAGTGGTCGTTAACGCCATAACAAGATGTTGTTGCGAACTTTCGTTTAAACGAAGAATTACAAACTATTATTCACATTAGTTTCTTTATTTTAACTTTATCTATAAAATAGTTATTTGGTAGGTGTTTTAACATCTCAATTTATTTTCCGTCGGCTAGTTCAGGTTAGATTTATTTCGGTGCAAAAGAGTGCAGTGGTAATAAAAATGCAGCTTTTGTAAAGAAGAAACTGCAGGAGATTGCAGTCACAAATGCCAGTGCTGAGGAAGTAGAAACTTTTTAGTATCAAATGTCAAGCATTCTGCAAAATCTCACGGTCAAGCCATCAGCCAGTGCGAACATTCTTTCAAGTTCACTGATGTTTTCCTGCTGAACAGGAAATATCGAAGAAGAGAATTGCACTTACATGTTACTTCACAAGTGTGTTTGGGAACATTTACTGAAAGGATATGTGTGAGTACTGTCTGTTGATCTCAAATGTATGCACTGAAGTACAACAATCAATGTAATTTGCTTTTCAGTTGTGAACAAGTGTAATAATTGTGAACAATTGTTAAATAAAATTTCAAATAGCCATCGTGTACCTGTAACATCATCTTGTAGTAGGCCACCACATGAAGTGAATAGGAAAATTGTGGATGCTTCTTGCAAATAGGTAATGGCCATTCAGCAATAGAGCAGTTTCAATGGTAATTGGTTACCATGAATTAATGTTTCAATTTACAATTTTCATGTTCTCTCTCTTATTAAAAATAATGCAAAAAATAAGAGGAAATTTGACGGCTTTCATATGCAGCCATACATGAAACTTACATAGATGTTCTAGATTCAGTAAGTGATGAAGTTATAAAATTATTTAGTATTGTTATGATGGAACATGGCATAAACAAGGCATACATCTCGTTATGAAATGGGAATTGTTGACTCGTTATGAAATGGATATCTTGACTGGTCTTGTGGCTGATTCTCATGTTTTGTCAAAAATACTGTGGCACTTGTGAAAAGAACAAGAGCAAATTATGAGACAAAAGCGTGTGAATATAAAAAATGGAAAGAAATTATAATAGTAATTTTTAATGGATCTTCAAAGCAATGGATGTAGCTACAAGTGAGGTATTGTGGAGAGGGTCCTGTCTCATCATTTAGATATACAACAATAGGTCGGATGATGATGCAAAGATTTCAATCACCATCTGAAACTAAAATATCTATGGAGACAACTTTATTATTAGAAAAGAAGAATGTATAAAACATGTGATGTAAAGATTTAAAACAGGCTTACAAAAATAATCCAAGAATAGAAAATGAAGGGTGTACACTGGTAAAAAGCAAGTCAATTTAAAGGATGACATAATTATTTGTCTTAGCAAATTATCGCAATGCCATCCAGAAGAATATCCAGATGTGCAGAAGATGAAGTCTGCAATACTTGCCACCTTATACCATGCAATGCCAACAGACTTGAAGCCATTGCATTTTAAATGCCCTAAAGAAGAAAATTCATGGTGCTTCTACCATCGAGCTCATGGGAATGAAATTTCAAAACATGGCAAATACAACATGAAAACTGTAGTCTCCCAGTGTTATTTGTAAAATAATTCCTATGTATCAGAGGCTTGCAAAAAAATTAATTACTGGAATGTGTATATGGGAAAACACAGAATGCAAATGAAAGTTTGCATAGTTTGTTTGGAGCAAGTGCCCCAAAGAAACATTTCATTCCAGAAAAAATATTGAAATTGCTGACATCAGCAGTGTCCCAGTTCAATATGGGATGTGAGGCCAGTGAAAGAGTCAAAGAGCATGCTTCAGGAATCAAAGTGACATCTCCTAAGAAAGTAAACATATGAGTGACAAACGTTGTCTCCACAAAAGTGAAATGGCATTGCAACCAGACTTTAAAAGTGCTTAAAAAAAGCCAAGTCAATCAAAGAAGAAAAGGTTTGTCAAGTCAATAAAAGAAGTAAAGAAAAAAAGATGTTGAAGATGCAATGTATGCTCTGGGCAATTTTAATTATTAATAAACTGTAAATGCACTATCTTAAATTTTCTTTTTCACATTCCTGGTAACTGATTTTCCTTACATTATCCCATATCTAGAAAGTTCCAACTTTCACAATTTTCAATCAATTAAAGTAAAAATGTAGGAACTTGTTAAGAGATGTAGATTAATATAATTATCGTAGTATTTTTGTCTTAAGTCATTACGTTTAGAATTAAAAAACTGGTTATTTTTAATTTATTTTGGAGTGATAGACAATAATGTAATAGTTTAGCCATCTATTACAAATGAAATAGGAAAATAACATGAAGTGACCATTGGTTTATGAACCGGGTATAGAACTTTATGTAGAAACTTCCAGAGCGGAATATAGAAAAAAACAAGTGAAGGTGATCTAAGAGAAAACGAGTATTTCACACGAAAAATGTGAACGCCGTGGTGAATTAATGGTTGCGTGTTACTAGTCAACGCGCAAAATTATAAGGAACAGAAAGAATAAAGTTTGTTTCAGCTAAATCGGGTCACAGAAACGCATAATATTGCGAGTTTTGGGATTCCGATATTGATTTTAACATGTTAAAGAACAAAAACAACAATGGTCGTGACGTCACTTCAGAAAAGTTTGGATATATATAATAAATTAAACGAAAACTAGTGTGTCTACCGAGATTTGGCATATACCAAAGTATTCCGTGGAATACGGGCCAAATTATAAACGTGGTGACACAATTTTAGGAGGCCGAAAATTAATAGATAAACATTATGTTACATTAGTTAATTGAGAAATAAACGAGCGATGTTTGTAGGCATGAGACGCACGAAAAAGCATTCTTTTAACAAAATGAAGCGAGAAAAGTGATGTCTAAGAAGTGGAATGGATACAAATTTTAATGGGAATTTTACAATATAATAAGACAATCCAGGAAGAGTTAGAAATAATAATAAAAACTATTTTATAAGTTATAAAGCAGAAGACAGTAGAGGCGCTATTGTTTTGTTCGAAAAAAACTATAAATGCTTTAGGACAACAATGGGGTCAGACGGGTGAATAGCTTGGTAGCGAGAGGCAGAATCCGCGTCGCTTATTGCAAGAATAATTTTAAAATTTGGATTTGTAATTTTTGATGAAGTGTTCTCTTCTGGGCTCGTACTTGTGAACTATTATAAACTGTGAGAGGAGTGAATAACTTAGTGGCGAGTTGTACTCCGCGTCACTTGTGATAGTATTTTAACACGCGAACTTATAAAATTTCGAGAAGGTGTTGCTCCTTCGGACTTGTATTCGCAAGGTGGCGGAACTGTATGCCGTGTGATGTGAACTTTTAGTAGTAATATATAAAGCTATGCCACGCGCGATCATAATTTTGAGTTTTGTGATTTTGAAAGTTTTTCTACTATATGTTTGGAACCGGTGTTACTTCGACCATTGAAAAATCGAAGCGGGTGTCGCCGAACGAGGTGTGCCGAGGTGCAGCAGACTCGAGCGCGTCTTTGCATATCGTCGCCGTGGTCAGTGCCAATTTGGGGGGCACTGGTAATTCGGCGCTAGCAGGCAGCAGTGGAGCAGAGTTCTTACGCATGACGGCGTGAGATCCTGTGTGTGGAACCGGTCGCTGCTACGTTAACAACGAAAGGGAAGTGGAATATTTTTTTGTTTTGCAACACTCCAGTGAAGTCAATGACTTTGATTTCTTTGCTCTTGGGAAGAATAAATGATTTGCAAAGCCAAAACTGTAAACATTTTGGGGGATTGCAATGTAATGGGTGTGGCCACAGTATTGAGCTCATTATTTCGTAATAACGTTTGGGTATAATATGTTTATTGATTTTTGTGATTTTTATGACATCGTGTTTTGTTGATGTTGTGTGGTATTGATTCTTTTATGAGGGTATTAATGTTTCTGGTGGTTAAAAAGAAAATAAACAAACGAAATTTGAGTTCTCGTTTTGATGTTACGTAATCGGTGTTTTTATCACAGCTAGCTGATCCTGGCCCTGCATTGGCGTGGCGCTTGTGTTCTGTAGAGAACAAATCACGGCCCGCCCTGATAAATTTATGTAAACAGGAAAACTCCGGGTAGTAAAAGGGGGGGGCACATTGGTGTGCATTGTAGATATACAGGTGATCAGCAAGGAAGTTTTTCGTGATCAATAATAGGAGTTGAGAGAGGAGATTTTCATTACATTAGTGCCCAGTTCGTAGGGCGTTTTAGTAAATAGGAAAGGGGGTTTTCGTTGCATTGGCGCCCATTTCGTGGGCGTGATCGATATCAGTAGCAGTGAGAGGGTTTTTCGTTACAATAAACTTACCAAAAGTAAAAATTTCTCGGATCGGATACTAATAAATATATTTTGCAAGTAAACATATAATATTTAAACACGTGATATAAACAGTTAATAAAAATATCAG